>BMAO01034451.1:0-23111 GCA_019973975.1 Trichonephila clavata | reverse complement strand
GATGGAAAAGAAGAAAGGAAATTGAAATGACAGATAATGAAACAGAGAAGATCACCAGGGCACCCTGCAATTTTCTGCAGACACACCAAGCTACTAAAGACAGTAAACCTTGGGAAAGGAAAGATCACTAGGCACATCGGGATTGTGGATAATCTGCACCACCTAAAGAAGGTGAGACTCTGAGGGGGTGAGAGAAACGCTGAAGTAATATAATAATTATATAGTGATTTTCTTTATGGTATTTATAATCAAAAGTTTTGCATTATATAGAGAGAGATATAGTTTGTGGCTCTAAAATTGAATTTAAAATCAGACTAAATTTCAATGACTTCAATGACTTTGTCCCTATGGAAGCTCAGATTCCAGAGGCTGAGAATTCCTGAGCATTGATCCAGTCAGCATGGCAGCAACTCCTGAATGCGGGGAGGGCCTTATGTCCAAAGCCTGACTGTCGCTGGCATCTACCTCAGGAACCAGCCCAACAAACTAAATTGGTAGGTGGGAGGCCCAAAATTCTCTGCTATTAATGATTTCAGCAGAGCACTGACTATCCCACCCAGTAACTACAAACCTCTCTTAAAAGTGGCAGACTTGAAACATGGAGGAAGGCATGTGTGGTAATCTCATGACAAAAATACATTAAAGGGTTTATGGCAGTAGATTCAAATCAGTTCCACAAACTCCTGGCTCACGAGTAACAAAAATGAAAGAACTATAAATGTGTATTCAAAATGGATCTGCTCCTTCATGAAGTTTATATGCCCACAAGACCCTAGAAGTATCCTAATCATTAAGAAACTGAAAATTTATTTATACATAATAAATAACTTTATTCTAATATTTGATTCTTTATTATAATATAACAAAGAATATTAAAACGCTTTATCTTTATATATTAATTACTACTGGATTGTGAAGATTTATTATTTATAACCTGGAAGTTCCACGCACTTTTGTTTGTTATATGTCTTGTAAACGAACATTTTGCTAAAACGCATCGTTTCTGAAATTTGTGGAAAACACCTACAGAAAAGGAGAGGGAACAACTGATCAAACACATATTTAGTATTCAGAAAATCTAAAGAGCACACAACTGGTCTAAATACACTCCGTCTAGACTACAGACAATTTTTCGAAATTACATATACAAAATTATCGATTTCATTTTTTATTAATTACTCACAATATATTCATTATTAATACATATTTTCGTTGTATTGCGTTCAATTCGTTTAATAATTTTGATGAATTTATTTTGATTTTCGCATTATTTCTTTGTTTTCTTACTAACAACGTTGTTTTCCGACCCGCATGTTGCGTGTGCGGCGTCCCGTAAGGAGGAAAATGTGTCCTGGGGATACCTTTTGCGCCCTTTGGCCCACGCTTCGCTGTAGACGGGTGCAGGAGTGAGCCCGCTCCTGTCAATCGGCTGGTGATGAGTCTCTTCGGAGACATGCTGTAGGGTTAGTGCTGCAGATAAGGGGTGGCGGGTTTACCCGTTGGATTCCTCGCCCTGATGCTGTAGCACTATATTCTGGGTGTACTCCAGGTAAGCGCCGTGCCTGGTTTTGCAGATGACCGGCACACTGCCTCCCTTGTTGGACTCCGTGGTGGGTGGAGCCACACCAGGATGAATACCATCTCTCTTTCATGGATCCTGAAATTTCGTGCCCGGGTAAAGGCCTCGTTTTACCCAAATTTCATACCATTGAACATATTGCCAGTACTTCACGCTTTTTATCTTGTCGTTACCCAACAATGAAATGTCCAGAAAATCCCCTTTTTGCGATTTTCAAAGCCCTCCAAGCAATCGGTGAACCAAAATCGGTTAAAAAAAATGCGATCTGGTGATTTACTTGTTGAACAAAATCAGCTATTCAATCGAAATCTTATCTGTCTGCAAAAACATTTCTTGATTCTACACTTACAGTTACTCCTCACAAATCCCTTAACTCAAGCCGAGGTGTCATATCTGAACCTGACCTGTTGACCACCCTGAAGCAGAAATCCTTGATGGATTTTCTGACCAGGGTGTAATTCAGGTCAGAAGAATTACAATTAAAAAGATGCAAAAAATTATTCCTACGAAACACTTGATTTTAACTTTCAATAGCCCTAATCTTCCTGGTTCTATAAAAGCTGGATACCTTAACTGCAAAATACGTCCGTATATTCCGAATCCTCTGCGCTGTTTTAAGTGTCAGAGGTTCGGACATTCACAAACTTCCTGCCGTGGTCATCTGACGTGCTCTAGATGTGCATCTGTTGGACATGCTTCCTCAGATTGCAATCTAGAGCCGAAATGTATAAACTACTCACAGCCCCATTCATCGGATTCTAAATTATGTCTAAATGGAAAATAGAGAAACAGAGATACAGGAAATCAAAACAAATAAAAATATTTCATATCCAGAAGCACGTAAATTAATAGTTCCACAATTTCCTCAAACTTATGCTCAAGTTACCAAAACCTCTACTATAAATAATTCTGCACAAACCGATGAAAATATAACAAAAATAAAATGCCCACCTTTAAATTTACTTAAACCAAAATTTCATCCCTCCCAAAACCAGCTATACCAACATCCACTCCTGCTGTTTCCACATCATCTTCAACCCAAGCACACCTCTTGCCCTCAATCTCTTCACTTTCAACCACCAACCCTATATTCAGCCCTATGGAAACTTCATCAAATATATCTGCTTCCTCATCCAACTCCCGTACTCGACTCCCTTCTGCAGGTATAATACAATATTCAAAAAGTAAACATACAAAATCTCGAGCAAGAACAAAAAAGCTACTACAAAAAATAAACGAAACAGCTAAGTATATAAAAATGGCACCACACATACCGATAAAGAGTTCTCCCGTACAGACTTCCGAAGAAGAAGAAATGACATGCTCGTATATGATGTTGAAGCAGAAGAAGCAGAAGTTATGGAAAAAAAATATTTAACTCCGACCAAGCACCGGAAGGGGCGCGATTGAATCATACTTATCGGACTTGGTGGGGGTAAACCCCACCAAAAACTTGTTATTAGCAATTTTTTTGAATATAAAATATTTTGATTTTTTTTTTTGAAATGTTTTAAACTTGTCTGACTTGGTGGGGTGTGCCCCACCAAAATCTAATTGTTGTTTATTTGTGTGAGCTTTTAACTATATTTGAGTATTTTAAATGTATTTTTAATATTTTAACGATTGATTGGCGCAGCTTAGCCGAAATCGGCTCTTGCGCCATTAAACCCTACATTCACTCACTCACTCACTCGGCGTTTCTCAAACTGTGGGACGCGCTTCCCTAGGGGCGTGATAATCCAACGAAAAAGACGTGAGCATATTGAAAAGTTGAAAAAAAAAATAAAACACTATTTATATATAAAAATATTATTAATTTACTGAAAGGAAGCCAAACAAAATACATTCTGGCATAAAATGTACAAAATTCGCATTTACACTGATATAATATATTTATAAATGTATCAGTACTGCACACTGTATTTGATAATTAACAATACCAAGTTAAGAACAAGTTTAACAATTACCAGTGACTCCATGGGCTTGTCATATATAAAGTTATATAAAAAAATGTAATACTTATTTTGATAATTTGTACGGTTTATAATTAAAGTCGTTTTGTAGGTTTAGCGTCAAAGTACATTATTATTGAATTTAATATATTTTTATTATATGGATGGAATTATCACAAATATTGAAAATTTGATAAGCACTGTATTGGTTGTTTAATGCATTTTGGTTTCCAAGAGGGTTTGCACAGGAAACAGAACATTTCATGCTCTCGTTTATAAGAATATTATATAATGATTATATCTCTTATAATGCTCTTATAATAATTATAAGAAAAGAATAAGATAATCATTGTTTTTTTTAAAGTTATTTGATTCGGTTTTTCCTTCATCAATAGATATAAAATTATTAGATCCCTTTAAATTTTCAATTATTGGAAAAGCTTTTATTCCACGAATTGCAGTGTAAAAAGTAATAATCAAAATTGATTAAAATTTGACTTATTTTAAAAACAAATTAACTACAGAAATATTATAACAACAATTTATTCTAAAAAAATAAATAGTGTATATAATACAGGAGAGAAAAAATAACTTCTATTTATTTTAAAGGAAGATATATATTTCGAATGATGTAAAGACTCTTGAATTTAATAATAGCCTAAATTTTTTTACAGAATGAATTAATTACTTGAGGATGTGTTTTTTAAAGTCAAAAATTTAATGTTCTTTTTGCCTACTGGACACATAAACAAGTATTATATTATCACACTATAAGCAAGAGGTACTGCGTACTTTATTAATTCAGTAATATCTAATTGCATAAAATTTTCCATATTTCATGGCTTACATAAAATTGGATTTTTATACCTCATTTGATAAAATAATTTTAAACTATTTTAACTTTAATTTTTATGTATGTGCATGCAGGCATGCACATATATAAATATATATTTATATTTCATCGGCTTTTTTTAAATACTTTAACAAACGTATGGCGCAGTTTAGCCAAAATTGGCTCTTGCGCCAGTAAACACAACAGTCACACACTCACTCATTCATGGCCTACATCGTAAATCTCAATAGCTGCTTCCGTTAAAAAATGGCAAATTTATAAAATGATATTTGCAGTCTTAAAAACCACGCGGATTCCCGGCCATGTAAATTTTTATAAAAAACTTTTTATTTATTTACAAATTTACAAATTTTAATTTTTAAAAAATTTAATCAATTTTAATTACCAATTCCAAAGCAAGCTATGTCGAATTGCCTGCCTTCCATTCTTTTTGCTCAGACCACAATATTGCATATACGAACCCTATTTTGCATAACACACAAGAAAATTCTTTCCAGGATAAAATATGTCATTCAATTCGGGTAGAACATGTAGTTACTGACCAGTTTTTTTTTTACTATTCCATGCAATAAGGTACGATAAAACTATAATTATAAAAACATTCCCTTTGATATCCAGTGCTGAAAGTTTAAAAACAGCAGAATTTCTCTAGCAGATTATTTCCCATGATCAGTTCGAATTAAAATTTAGCAATTAATATTATAATTCTGAGTAAGTGAGGGAATATTAACGTCGCACTTTTAAGCTACACGAGAGCTTTTGGCGATGGACATCGTAATTTTTAACCATGGTCAAGTGACGAGGACTACACCTGAGCTGGCACCCACCCCCCTACTCTCAACTACCACACCACACCACACCAACGGAAGGACGCTTGAGCTCTCGACATATTTAAAGTGCATCGCGCCCCCACACGGCGGGACTTCATTGGTACTGGGCTCGAACTTATGACAAGCCAGCCCTGATCCGATACCTTGACCATTTGGCTACCGGGGCCGCATACTATAATGATGAATTAAACTCACTGGCGCAACAGCCCATAAGGGCCAAGGCCTACTGTGCCCATCTCAGGATACGTGGCCATTGGGCGCTGAGGTGTATGAGCAGATGCTCCTATCATGTGGTCATTCTGAAGCAAAACCCCCAGTGTTTAGTCCCTACGTAAGCTTGGTATTCATTTATCGACTCACTGAAGGGATGAAAGGCTGAGTTGAAATTTCAAAGCCTGAGGATAGAGCCCCGGACCTGTGGTGTGGAAGCACGATGCGCTACCACTCGGTCACTGGGCCTCATTATAATTCTACTGTGCATTTTTCCCAATAAATACGACCATAGATATTCATCAGTGGCGCACACAGGAATTTTTCAAAGGGGTGGAGCAGAGTTGAAAGTCCCCCATTCTCGTATAATACCTCAATACGGTGCCAAACGTATTCTTTTGATTTTGTCTATTTTGAGAAGAAAAAACCAGTAAAAATAAATTATTGAATTAATAACTAACATTAATAAGTAAAATAAATTGTTAATTACAAATACTTAATTCAATTTTACGTGCAATATACATAGGGTTATCATCAATCGAAAAAAATTCAAAGGGCTAACTGGCGTTTGGAGCCCCTCTCCCCTCTTGTGTGAACCACTGTCTTGTATTGTAACTTAATTTTTGTAAAAGAGAAAATTTAAAAAAAGGGGTTGAAGTGCTTAGGTGTTTCCTGGTCTCCTGTTTTGTCTTTGTTAGTCAATCGTACTAAAGGCCTCAATACCTTAAGAAATTTTGTTTACTGTGTAGATCATAGGTTCCCAATCTTTTTTGAACTGACGCCCCCTTTTCTAGTATATATTTTGATACCGACCCCTTTTTTCTAGTGAATATTTCGATACGCCCTCTGCCACTCTAAAAACATAAGAGCGTACATAATACATGGTGAAAACAAGAGTTAAATTTAAAAAAAATATCCTATGGCTAATAGAATATATATTTTGAATTTTTTTCTAAAGTCCCAATTTTTTTTACATGCAAATCTGTGAAATAGCTATTGCTACAAATATATTTAAATGTGTAGTATTATATATTTTAGTCATAGATAGGACATTGTTGGAATTGTGAAACGCGACTGAATGTCTTCATTTAAAAGAGTGGAATAAAAGTTTTAGCTTACCTGGTACATAGATAGATAGGCAGAGGTATTGATAATACGAAGTAATTCATAATAAACTATTGCTTTCAAAATAAATATAAATTGACAGTTTCAGCCTTTAAAGAATCGCGTTAATTCCTAGTTAACAAATTTAATTATGTTTCTTGGATAATATACGCAATGAAATGCAGTGGACGAAACACGTTTCCTACTGCTCACTATCATTCAATTTAATGTAGGTGTGAATGTAATGTAATTTTTTAAAGTTTTTTACACATCCACTTTCCGAACTACCGAAATATGTGAATTTTCGCACATGTAATACAGAAATGATTTAAGTACATACAATGAACTTAAGGTAAACAGTATTAAAGTTTACTTTTGTTTGTGTGTGTGTACCATAATCAGCGTGTTTTTAAAAAAATCTTTTTGGGTTAATCTTTCCAAGCCCCTCCGTGCCATTTCAACGCCCCCTAATTTTCTCTGGATCTCTTACTGCCGCCCCCGCCCCTGAAAGCCTCAAACACCCACAAGGAGTCATTATCGCCCACGCTGAGAACCCCTATGTTGTATATTTTTCAAGTTTTATAGGTACCTCTCTCTTCAACTATATAAGGCTGTTACCACTTACATCTGTAAGCCTCATGCTATGCAATGAATGCCTCATGTTAAGTCTCATGTTATGCATGAGAAGTTTTGCAAATAAATTAATTTTAAAAAAAAACACTAATATATCTACTCGTAGCAACCTTATGTCTCTGTAAAGTTCCCTTATACCGTTATTTAACCGTTTATACATTTTATTTCTTGCTGGCAATTATGAACTATCAATTCGAGATGTAAAAGGAATACAACATCACATTTAGAATCAAAGAATCTGATTTATTTCAGAATAAATATGAAAGCTGCTTGTTAAAATTTTTATTCACTCACTAATTAGTCATTATATAGGCTTATAGAATCGTGGCTTAAAAAAGAATATAACATTTTATACAGATATATTGACTAATTTTACTATTTTAATAATCAATCAAGAATTTCAGGCACTTTTAAAACTTCAGTTTTTTTTCGTTCTTCAGAATGCGATCCTTCAAATGAAAAAATCCTAATCCCGCCTACTGTGCACCCGCGTTTATCCTGCCGAGTTATTACTTTTCTCCTAAAGCCTGATTTGAATATAATAAAGTGCAACTGAAAGAGGATGAAATGATGAAGATTTATTTAGAATTAACATTTATGG
Organism: Trichonephila clavata; assembly: GCA_019973975.1. Classification (NCBI taxonomy): domain Eukaryota; kingdom Metazoa; phylum Arthropoda; class Arachnida; order Araneae; family Nephilidae; genus Trichonephila; species Trichonephila clavata. Next base: position 15,349 of record BMAO01034451.1, on the reverse strand, counting down.
CAAGAACAGAATAACTTTTTCTGACAAGGTTTCTGAAAAGAATTTTCAGTATTTCTTGAAGATTTGAAAATTTTGTCGATTGCCGGGGAAAAACAGTAAAAAAATTATTTATTACAGTAGAACGTCGTTTATCCGAACGTTTATTATCCGGAGCGTCAAATATCCGAAACAAAATCCGGATATGTTTTCGAACAGTGCAATGCCCAACATTTGTTTCCTGTAAGGCCAAAAGTGATGGGAAAACCCAAGGTGAGGGATATTTGGGGAATATCGGTTGTGCGATTTGGTAAACATCTGCGCGGAATATTTGGTCAGTTTGTTTCCAAGTGAGGGGGTGCATACGTGCTCTTTTGTTGATGTAGAAACCTGGACAGCATGCGATGCAGAAGACTGTGGATTTCAAATGCTAAATAATGACGAGATAGGGACTTCCGTGCAAGAAGAATCCAACCCGTTCGACTATGAAACTGATGAAGACGAGGACAACAACAACAACGAAAGCAGCAAGGGTCCAACAAATTCTGACGCTTTTCTGCGTTAGAGGCTGCTATGGAGAGGTACGAACAACAATCAGGGTGCTTTCCTACTCAACCAGTGCTGCTGAAGAGAATCAGAGTCCTTTCAGTGAAAAAACGAAGGTGTACAATGGTACAGCGAAAAATAAGCGATTATTTTCCACAATCAAAGGTAAAATTGATACGTTTTGCACCTATTTGACTTTTTCTTCAAGCAAGTTTCCCGCATGTGATGATTTTCAATATTTGTATAGTGTCCGTTATCATATACTGTATGGATCGCATTCGGTTTTCGGTTACCCGGACAATCGCGTATCCAAACGGTGTCCGGTCCCAATTGATTAGGATAAACGACGTTCTATTGTAAATAAATAATTAGCATTTATTAATAAAATTAATTATCAAAAACTAATATTTAATTAAATTTTATTTACTATGTATAAAGGATTATAATGAATCGTGAAAAAGATCAAGGGCTTTGGGGGGTGAACCCGGTGACCGCCTTCCTTGTGTGCTCCCCTGTGTATAGTGGAAAATCCCATAAGTTTTATGCAGCAAAATGAATTTGTCATCTTTATCTATAGATTCCCGTTCCAAGTAATAAAAGAAAAAAAAACCGAATTGAGTTGTAATAAAAATATATTGAGAGGAAACTATATAGCAGTATTGTAACGCACGGTATAGTTCCAAGACCGAAATGTATAGGTGCCGCTATTACAATATGGGCTTGTACCGGAAGTGTGACTGTACGAAACACTGTAGTATCGTCAGAGAGAGTTTGGATCTGGGCAAGCGTGCGTTCCCCATTTCGATGTCCAATCCTGGACCATGTAAACTTTACTTATTTTCTCTAAATGTTTGTCTTGTAATTGTCTAAGTGTCTGTTCTTTGTAACTGTGCTATCTTATGTCATTAAATATATTAATTTACCCCGAGATTCTATTAATTACTTTTGGTTACCCCAAGTAATGACGTAAGCGGCAGTTACAATTGGCGCCCAAACGTCGGCCCGACCCCAGCTCTCTCTTGCTTCCCCCCCCCCACAGCCTTAGGGGTGGAAGTGTTTGTCATCCCAACAATAAGAGGATTAGCACCCTGCGAATGAATATTTTCATCCAGAAAACCTGTTAAAAGATAAGTGTTGTTTACTCTAAATAATAATGCTCTGTTATTATGTGTGTGTATATTATTATTATTATTATTATTCGTAGTATATATTGTGTGTTACAGGAAAACAATATAATTGAATTTAAAGCTGATATTCATTTGTCAGTTTTCCTAATCTTTTGAAAACGAAATTTTCATTCTATCGGTTGATCTGATTAAAGCTAATTGAAGGTTAATTATTTATGAGTGCATATTTTCTTCCTAATTAAGAATTTTAAGCTAATAACACGTATATGGTTTTGTTATCAAGAAATTATTGCAATTTTTATAATAATTTTTTTTTGTTCTTTTTATGCGTAACATAAAAATAATTCTTTTGAAAGTATATGATTGATTACGAAGTATTACTACATAACATTTGAAACCTTGTATGTTATTGAGAAAGTATTTACATTTCTTTTTTTTTATTTAAAATTTTTGGAAAAAATATTTTCAAGTACTTCTACTAAGTGTAAACAAGTGATAACTTCAGAGTGAATGAATTAAATTATGAATGGTATTTCTATTTAAACGTATTTGAATTGTTTTTTAAAAGCTTTTATTTAACTTACTATGTATGTATGTATGTATGTATGTATGTATGTATGTATGTATGTAATGTATGTAATGTATGTAATGTATGTAATGTATGTATGTAATGTATGTATGTATGTAATGTATGTATGTAATTTGTTCGGGTGGAATCTTGCAACTCAATTTTGAAGCTGATATCTTCCTCCCATTGAGCTGAAATTTTGTATGCACGTTTAGTTTGGATGACAATGCATGTTTTGACCATTTATATTCCGATATTGCAATTAATTAAAAAGATATTAATTAAAAACGTTAAACTAGTTTTGGGCGCCAACTTGGATAGATCTGCATTGTTGTAATAATTTTATTGTTACAACAATGACAAAAGTTGGCGTCGAAAATCGGTTTTCAGCCAAACTGGAATTTCATAACGTTGCGCTATTGACAGTATTAATTAACTTTGTCTAAAAAATAATTACATTTCTACAACGTAAAAACATTCTAATTTCTACAACGTATGAATTTTTTTTACAAATTTCTATCTATTTCCTTGGATTTAAATTCAAAACAAAAAAGTAGAGCTATTTTTCAAGTAGATTGGTACATTGTATACCTTTCTCAACGCTGCCAAGTTAAACTGAGATGGAGTATTGAAGAAATTCTTTAAATAATTTATCTATCTTTAATCTATGAAACTCAAGATAAAAAATAATTACAGAATAGGAAAGATCATTTTTTTAATGTATCTTGCCCATCAAAAAGGAATCCGCTAGGAAAACAATAAAAGAAAAATATTATCTAGAAATGCAATATATTTTCGATTAAAAAAAATAATTTTACAATAAAATGAAGTAATTTTTTAAAGAAATTTTCTAATTTTAAGCCTACGAGTAATTTAAATATACCTCATTTTATCACCAGTAATCTAAACACACACTACGACATGTGTCCTTAAATTTAATTACAAATAGAATCTGTTAATTTTATTTGAATTTAATTATTGATTTTTTCAAAATCAAGTTTCTAAAGATGATCTGAGCAATTAAAAAAAATAGATTCTTACGTAGAAGATATTCAATGTCCAGCAAAAAATTATCATTATTTGATAAAACTTTCTTTTTTGATTACAAAATGCGTTTTTAGTCTTAAGCATTTTATTGATTAATACAAATATTTAAACGCCTTTTGAAGTTTTTAATAAACAATTCAAATTTTCTTCTAATATGTTAGAGAAATAAATCCCTTATCTTCAAAATATTTCAAATAAATAATATATTCTTTAAGTTTTTCAAAATAGTCAAAATTTTAATTAAACATTTAATAACTTTGTCATTTATGAAGATAATCTCACTAAACCTTTTTTTTTCATGTGTAGAACAATGTTAGCCAAAATCTGCATGAAGATTGAAAAAATTGCTTAAAAATTACGGATTTAAAAAAATTGTGTTTTTAGTCTAATACCATTTTGCGAGAATTAATTCCGCTAAACCAGGGATGGCGAACCAGCGTTCAATGAGTTGAACAGGCTGAGAAGCCTGTCCAGCGATAACTAAAAAGTAAAAAATAAATTAAATGTAAAAAAACTTTTTTAAGAACAAGCTTTTATTTAAACGCGCTAAAAAGAATAAAATAAACTTTTCCTTTAAAACTTTTTTACTATCAACTTATAACGTCATTACACAATTTATATGATATAAAAGCTTGTCGCGAGATTTACCTGTGTTGATAAACAAGTAAAATAAATAACTTGACCTGATTGATTTCGGTTTTTAAAAATTCAAACTAAGTAAATATGAGTACTTAAATATTGCGACAAGCTTTTATATCATATAAATTGTGTAATGACGTTATAAGTTGATAGTAAAAAAAGTTTTAAAGGAAAAGTTTATTTTATTCTTTTTAGCGCGTTTAAATAAAAGCTTGTTCTTAAAAAAGTTTTTTTACATTTAATTTATTATTAATCCATTTCATGTTAACTGCTGATACTTCTTTTGATTAATAATGAATATTATATAAATATTATTATTTTGGTTTTGATGTACTAAAGTAGAAGATAGTTAATATTAAAGAATTTGTTTTATTTTAATCTCATTAATATTGACTTGTAAATTAATTATCACATTTGAAATTAGAGAATTTTATTGTCATTCATCAAGTGTGCATTATAGTATAGAGTATTTTTTTTATATGTAAAGAAATTTTCAGATACATCAGTATTGTTTAACTATAATATTTCTAAAGTGTTTTCTGATCATTTTTATAATGTATGTATTTTTTTTTTTTTTTTGGCTAAAACTTTGAAAAAGTTTTTTTATTTTGATTATGTATTAAAAATGATAAAAACGAAAATATTTTTATTTTTCCTTTTTGTGATTCATGAAATTTTTTCAATTGTATATTGTAGGAAAGTATGATATTTTTTTTGTGGCATAATACTGTACTATTATTCTGTTAGTAATATTTTTTTAAATTTAATTTTGGTCTGTTTATATATAAAATTTAAAAATCAAAATTTAAATTTGTAATTAATTCAATGCGGAAAATTTGAATCATGTTTCCAACCAGGGGGAGGGCCCCCATCCAATACCAACGACTCCAATTGAAAAAGTATAGCCCACCCTGGTCATGAAAGAAGTGCCGCCCCGGCAATCAAAGACTCCTGTTATAGAAAAGTGTATAGACCACCCTGGTCTCAGAAGAAGTGCCGCCCTGGCAATCAAAAATTTCCTATCATAGGAAAAGTATATAGACCAACCACCCTGGTCTCGTATGAAGTGCCACCCGTCAATAAAAAAATCCTGTTATAGGAAGTGCCACCCTGGCAATCAAAGATTCCTGTCGTAGGAAAAGTGTATGGACCACCCTGGTCTTAGAAGAAGCTCCTCTAAGGAAAAGAGGACGCCCCCCCCAAAAAAAGAGTACCTCCTGTTTCCGAGCCGAGACGTCAACGGAATCAGAGGGGGAGTCTGTAACGCACGGTATAGTTCCAAGACCGAAATGTAGGTGCCGCCATTACAATATGGGCTTGGACCGGAAGTTACTGTACGAAACACTGCAGTATCGTCAGAGAGAGTTTGGATCTGGACAAGCGTGCGTTCCCCATTTCGATGTCCAATCCTGGACCATGTAAACTTTACTTATTTTCACTTATTTTCTCTAAATGTTTGTCTTGTAATTGTCTAAGTGTCTGTTCTTTGTAACTGTGCTATCTTACGTCATTAAATATATTTATTTACCCCGAGATTCTATTAATTACTTTTGGTTACCCCAAGTAGTGACGTAAGCGGCAGTTATAGTATTGTTTTATAAATAAATACTTCCTCCACCAAGAAGAATTTCAGAAAATTCGAATTGCATTTGTAAGTTGTTTTAATTTGTACTGTACTATCCAGCTATTTTTTTCTATCGTTTTGTTTTAAGTTGGACTTGAAATAATCTATATATATAAAGGAGAAAAGCGACTCACTGACTGACTGACTGACTAATCACGAAATCTCTGCAACTATTCAACCTACAGACTTACAATTTGGTAGACATGTTCCTTTGATAGAGTAGACATCAGCTAAGAAAGAATTTTCCGAAATTCGAAACGCAAGGGGCGTTACGGGGGGTTAAGGGCTTTAATAATAATTTTTTCCATGTTTAAACTACTTGATGTACAATCTTGAAATTGGGTAAGCGGATTCCTTTTAGAGAGTAGAGATCCGCTACAAAATGAGTTTGCTGAAAATCGGCCCCCAAGTGGCGTTGAGGGGGCTTAAGGGGCGTTATAGATAATTATTTCCATTTTTAAACTATTAGACGCACTGTCTTTAAATTTGATATATATAGATTCCTTTCGTAGAATAATGATCAGTTACAAAACGGGTTTTGTGAAAACAGACTTCTAAGTGGCGTTGCGGGGGATTAAGGGGCGTAATAGATAAATATATCCGTTTTTAAACTACTTCACCTATCTGCTTGAACATTGGTAGGTAAGTTTCTTTCCTGGACTAAATATCCGCTACAAAATGGGTTTTGGGAAAATTGACCCCCAAGGGGTGTTGCGGGGGCGGGGGTTTAAGGGGCGTTATAAATTCCTATTTTTAAGTTATTAGACGTACAGTCTTGAAACTTAGTAAGCAGATTCCTCTCATAGGGTAGAGATACGCTAAAAATGGGTTTCGTGAAAATTGCCCCCAAGTGGCGTTGAGGGGACTTAAGGGGCGTTATAGATAATTATTTCCATTTTTAAACTATTAGACGCACAGTCTTTATATTTGATAAAGAGATTTCTTTCATAGAGTAGAGATCAGCTATAAGAAGGTTTTGTGAAAACAGACCTCTAAGTGGCGTTGCAGGGGAATAAGTGGCGTAAGAGATAAATATTTTCGTTTTTACACTATTTGACCTACCTGCTTGAAAATTGGTAGGAATGTTTCTTTCATGGAGTAAATATCCGCTACAAAACGGGTTTGGAGAAAATTGACCCCCAAGGGGTGTTGCGGGGGTTAAGGGCAGATATAAATAATTATTTCTTTTTTTAAACTATTAGACTCACAGTCTTGAAATTTGGTTAGCAGATTCCTCTCATAGGATAGAAATACACAGCAAAATGTGTTTTGTGAAAATCGACCCCTAGGTGGTGTTGCGGGGGTTCAAGGGGCGTTATTGATAATTTTTTTGCATTTTTAATTAATTGGACGCACAGTCTTCAAATTTTGCTAAGCAGATTCCTTTCATAGAGTGCAATTCCCCTACAAAATGGGTTTTGTGAAAACAGACCCAGAAGTGGCGTTGCGGGGGCTCAGGTGGCGTTATAGACAATTATCCCCATTTTTAAACTGTTAGACGTACAGTCTTGAAATTTGATAAGCAGATTCCTTTCGTAAAGTAGAGAACCGCTACAAAATGGGTTTCGCGAATATCAACTACCAAGTTTAATTTCGGGAGATTAAGAGGCGTAATCGATAAATATTTCAATTTTTAAACTACTTGATCATCCTGCTTGAAAATTGGTAGGCATGTTCCTTTCATGAAATAGAGTTCCTCTAACAAAGAGTAAAATGAAAATTGACCCCTAAAGATGTTTGCGAGGGGTAAAGAGGAGTTACAGAAAAAAATTCCTGTTTTTAATTGTTAGACCCATATACTTGAAATTTGTTAAGCATGTTTCTTTTGTTGAATAAGGATCCACTAAGAATAAATTTTAAGCAAATCAAGAGTTCTGGGGGGTTGCAGGGGTTACTGGGACGTATTGACAAAAAAATTACTTTTTTCGAGCTACAAGGACTATAATAATGAAATTTGGTTTGCATTTTTCTTTTGTTGAATTGAAATCCGCTAAGAGCAGTAATTTTGGAAAACGGCTCTCAACGGGATTACGGGGATATTTATAGTAAAACTTTTGCTTTTTTCTGTTAGATTTAGACTTGAAATTTGGCTTGCATGTTCAATTTACGGAGTAGAGATCCACCGAAAATTGGTTTTGCGGGAATCCACTTGGTTTTTGAGTTACGAAAGAGCAAACATCATTCTATGCTTCAATTTTAGAGATTTTTAGAAAATACAAATTAGATGAGTTCTGCCCTTTTTTTTTTATCAACAGGTGACAGTTACAGGTATAAGTATATTTTTCAATTCAATCGAATTTTTAATGCTAGGACTTAGATATCAATAAATTATACATATATATAAGCAGTAAAAATTTATAAAACATCATGAAATACCCAGCGAAGCTGGCGGGTAACAGCTAGTTTCATATATTTTGTGTGTGCAATCAAAATTGAAGTAATAAGATTTCAAAATTAAATGTAAACCCTTTTTCTATACAGTCAAAATATTTATTCAATAAAAAGGCGAACTCTCTCTTTACATAGTAACGCATTGGTAAAAATATACAAAAATGGGCATTGTAACCAGAATTCACAATACTTACAAATGTACAGTGTTGAATTATTTTACTTAAAAAATTTGTTTACTTCGAAGAAATCCAGTTTTGATTTTTTTCACTCACTCAATTAAGAATTTAAAAATGTATAGTCTATTTGGCAATTTTTTTTTCTCTTAAAATTGAATGATTTAAACTTGTTACTTAAGTTATAAAGTTACTTTTGCGTTAGAATATTAAATTGAATATTTTGTTTTAAAAAATGTCTTTACTGGAAAACGGAAAATTAAACGCGAAATCTTAATTTTATTTTTCTTTTCTTTTCTTTTATTAATTGAAAATGACTTCCCACAAAGTTTTATTTCTCAAAGTTATATAATCATTTGAAGTGCATATTCGTAATTGAAATGACAAAATTTCAAAAATACTTTCTTTGAAATTGGGGTTTCTAAATCACTCATTTATCGTTAGATGTATGAGAAAAATTTATTGAATTAACAACTGTTGGAGTTTAATACTGCAATTTTGAAAAGAAAATATATATAAATAATTTTGTTTAATTGATAGTGCGAATAAGTATTCATAAACGTCACACTATAAAGAAACACGAGGGCCTCGTAATTTTTACCCTCGATTAAGTGAGCTGAACCCCCTCCAAACTACCACACCACACTAACAGGATAATATTGTGCCTGGATAAATTTAATGTCTATCAATCTTCCTACACGGTGGGCCTTCAGTTGCATTAGAGCTCGAATTCATGGCACGCAGGACAAAAGTTCTTGACCAAGGGATGGGTTAACTCTACAAAACTATAAAAAAGCACATTTAGCACTATGAAATATTCATCCAAACTTTAAAATTCTTCATGCAGAACTAAATGCACATACTTCCAACTCATCAGTGTAAACATTTGGCTTTGTATTTTATGTGAATTGTAGAATTATAATAATAAGCCCACAAAGTTTATGCGTATTTATATAATATATGTACATATTTATATAATACATGATTATATAAATACGGCGTATGTATGTAATAAATATGTATATATATGTTATACGTATTTACATAATACTAACTGTTAGCCATCAGCTTTGCTGGTGTATTTCATTATTTTTATAAATATATATATATATATATATATATACATAAATTATTGATATCTAAATCTTAGCATTAAGAATTAGGTTGTATTGAAAAATATACTTGTACCTGGAAACCTCGACTCTTGATAAAAAAAAAGGAAAGAACTTTTAATTTGTATTTTCTAATAATCTCTAAAATTTAAGTATAGGATTATGTTTGCTCTCTCATAACCCTATAACCAAGTGGATTTCCGCAAAACCAATTTTCGGTAGATCTCTACTCCGTAAAATAAACATGCAAGCCAAATTTCAAGTCTAAATCTAATAGAGTAAAAACGAAATTTTTACTATCAATACCCCCCATAATCTCGTTGACAGTACTTCTCCAAATAAAAGTTCTTAGCGGATTTCAATTCAACAAAAGAAAAATGTGAACCAAATTCAATTATTATAGTCCTTGTAGTTAGAAAATAGGATTATTTTTGTCAATACACTTCACAAACCCCTTGCTCCTCCAGGAATTGATTTCCCTCAAATACATTCTTAGTGGATCCCTATTCAACAAAAAAACATGCTTAACCAATTTCAAGTATGCACATCTAACAATTCAAAAACAGAAATTCCTTTCTATAACTCCCCTTGACCCCTAGCAGCCCTCCTTAGGGGTCAATTTTCGTTTCACTCTTTATTAGATGAACTCTATTCCATGAAAGGAACATTCCTACCAATTTTCAAACAAGTAGATCTAATTCTTTAAAAGACAGAAACATTTATCTATTACTCCCCTTAATCCCCCGAAATGAAGCTTGAGGGTTGATTTTCACAAAACCCATTTTGTAGCGGTTCTCTACTCTACGAAATGAATCTGCTAACCAAATATCAAGATTTTACATCTAAAAGATGGGAATAATTATCTATAACGCCCCTTGAGCCCTCGCAATGCTACTTGGGGATCTGTTTTCAAAAAATCCATTTTGGGAACTGTATGAAAAGAATCTGCTTACCAAATTTGAAGACTAAGTCTAATAAATTAAAAATGGAAACTTACCTATAGTGCCCCTTAAACCCCCGAAACGTCAAGGGATCGATTTTCACAGAACGCAATATATAGGGAATATTTAATCTATGAAAGGATTATGATTATATTTCAAGACTGTACGTCCAGTAGTTTAAAAATGGAAATAATTATCTATAACGCCCCTTAAGCCCCGCAACGCCACTTGGGGGTCGATTTTCACCAAACTCATTTTGTAGCGGATCTCTACTCTCTAAAAGGAATTCGCTTACCCAATTTCAAGATTGTACATCAAGTAGTTTAAACATGGAAACAATTATTATTAAAGCCCTTAACCCTCCCGTAACGCCCCTTGGGTTTCGAATTTCGGAAAATACATTCTTAGCTGATGTCTGCTCTATCAAAGGAACATGTCTACCAAATTTCAAGTCTGTAGGTTGAATAGTTCCAGAGATTTCGTGATTAGTCAGTCAGTCAGTGAGTGAGTCGCTTTTCTCCTTTATATATATAGATGAACCAAATTGCTTCTGGAACTACACTGGTGTGCAAAAATTAAGGACCAGACGGTTTTTTCAATATAACTTTGTACAAAAGCATTCCAAATCAACACATTTAATACCGTAAGATCCCCAATACGTAAGGACATGAGTAATGTAAGCAACACTTACTAAAAGAGAAATCAGAGGGATAAAAAGGAGCTTTATTGAAAAAGTAGCATGGAGCGCAATGCGACTGAAGGCCGAAACATCCCTGTGATGGGTGTCCAGCAAAAAATATCCGGTCTTTAGTAGGGGATATGATCTCCCCTGACTGCTAGGCAGGTTTCACAGCGTCTGCCCATGCTGAGAATGAGGGTGTCAATGAGTTGTTGAGGCATTGCTGCCCATTCGTCTTGCAGCGCCAATCGAAGCTCCGGAATCGTTACTGGTGGTAAGGTACGAGCTGCCAAGCGTCTGCCTAGAAAATCCCATACATGCTCGATGGGATTGAGATCCGGAGATCGTGCCGGCCAATCCATACGTTCAATATCCTCACTCTCTAAGAGCTGTTCGGCAGCTACTGTGCGATGACATGGTGCATTGTCGTCCATGAAAAGAAACTGCGGACCCATAGCGCCTCTAAAAAGACGCACATATGGAAGAAAATATCGTTACAATAACGGTCCCGTTGACTGAACCTGCGTCGAAGATGTGAAGGTCTGTACGACTACCAAGCATGATGCCTCTCCAAACGAGAACACCGCCACCTCCATAGCTGTCCCTTTCAATGATGTTCGAGGGATGATTGCGGCTTCCCCGCTCTCTCCAGATGAGTATGCGATGAGAATCACTACTCAGACTGAATCTGCTCTCATCTGTAAAGAGTACTCGTCCCCATTCATTGTCTCTCCAATTCCGGTATTCCCTGCACCACAGAGAACGCCTTCTCCGATGGGCAGGCGTTAGAGGTACACACCGTACAGGGCGTCGTGCAAACAGACCTCCACCGTGCAGTCTTCTGGCCACGGTAAAACGCGATATCGGTCGTCCAGTCGCCTGTGTCGTGTGTCTAGCGATTTCTCCCGCTGCTGCCGCTTGTTTCTTCTGGTCTGTAAGGCAATATACCGGTCATCTGCGGGTGTGGTTTTTCGTGGACGACCACTACTGAACCCCCGGATAGCTGTTCCTGTAGTTTGAAATTGTCTCCAAAGTCGTGAAATGATGCTGTGAGCAATTCCGAACTCTGCAGCCACACTTGTCACACTGCGACCTTCCTCAACTTCCCAATGATTCGACCTCGGGTAAAAGCATCCAGATGTCGTCTAACAGATTGATTATTCACCATTTCTCGCTGAGGCAGCAACTCGGTGTGATTTTAACTGCTATACGGTGTGCAATCTCTTTGCCAGAAGTACTAATCTTACACCGACAACATGCTTTACTACTCAGACACTCCCCCATTACGTCTACCTGCATATCTGCGCATGTGCTACCGTACATCTACTCACTTAATCTGATTGGTCTTTCTGTCCGCTCTGCCTCTTCGTTCAGCTGATATGCTAATTTTTCGACTTCGTCCTTAATTTTTGCACACCAGTGTAGTTCAAAATCCATACACATGTTTAACTATTACATCGAATTTATTTTTGCAGTTTTCAAAGATTTATATTTGCGGTATAAGTTCGAAGACATGCAGTTTGTGATCAAATAATAATTGCATTTTTTTTTCGAAAACTAATATTATTGTTGATACTTGCGTATTGTCGCCACCGTATTAGCGACATTATATAAAACGAAGTACTACATGGTCGCTAATTCAGCGCGTAGGGCACATGCGAAATCGTTACTGCCAATTTGGCGAGTTATCTTTAACTTAGGCACTTTCGCGATAATACGTGGGTACCTAATTTTTTTTTCTTGCTATAGAATGCTAATTCTTGCTGGCCAATTCAACATGTCATTTATGTTACAAGCTACTTATATTAAATAGTCAACAGATAGATAATTATGTATTCTAACTTTTTGTTCAGCATAGCATCACTTCAAGAAAAATTTCTTTTAATTTGAAATAATCATAAGAAAAAAGAAAAAAAAAATTAGATTTACATACCGTTTTGCGAAACTCGTAGCCATCCATTTCTTCACATACATTATTCCTTTTTTTCTTAATATCCTCTGTCTTCTGGATAATGTAGAATACTTTGAACAATGTAGCTGCAAAATTGGGGAAATTAAAAAAAAAATCATCATAAGATTTGAAAGAAATCCGAACACAAACATCTTCAAAACTTTAAACACTCGAAAAATCGCATACTGCCCATGCGTGGTTAAAACTAATCCGGCTGTGACCTAGGTTAGAATTTTCTAACCTGACCCGGAGTTAAACTTGCGATGGTGAATCGCACTTTCGGCTAAACCCAGGTTTTTTCTTCCTCTAACTGGTGGTCAGGTTAGTGGACAAAAAATAGAAGAGAAGAAATTCTAAGCACTCGAATCTTTAATAAAAGGATAATCTCCAAGACCTCTACATAAATTCAAAATTGTTTAGATAATGCAATTTGCAGCGTTTGTGATTGTTTAAGGGGACGGTGGACCTTTGAAATTAATTTCTTAAATTGTTATCTTAATTAGCTGAAATTGGAATCAATATAGTAGATGATCACTATAATTCACAATTTAAATATTTTTTTAAAAAAATAAATTATAATTTGATTTTTTTTAAATTTTTTAATTTTTTAAAACTTTTTTTAAAAATGCTCCTTGCGCGTTAGTTTTTTAAGATATTTTCTTAATTTTTGTTTTATATGTATATGAACTATAACTAAATATATCTGTGCATGGATTTTAAATTCAGAATAAAATTTGATGAAAAAAAGATACATTTTCTATACTATATGAAATATTTCACCAATTATCACACATTCGAGGTAATCAAAACAACGTAAAATATAATCCGTTAAATTTTAACAAAACCAATGCACAAATTTGTGAATTATATCATTTTTTTATAACTTGTAAAAATTTTAAAGAGATACGATGAAATATGAAACGCAAGGAGCATTTTACGTAATCATGAAAAGAGAAAATTCACGAACTGAGAAAAACACATTTTAAACATTTATTTGTGTAATATGAAATAATAAAACAAAATTTTACATAATTACTTACCCTTACATGAAAATCAAACATATAAGAGATTATTACAGTAGAAATCTAATAAATATTTTAAAATTTGTTATATTTAGTTATAAATTGAATAATTCAAGTTATAGCATCCGCCAAGCTGATATTTATAAAAAACCATAGAGTGGCAAGACATTCACTTAAAATTTACCAGCACAATATGATAATCCTTCAGATTTTAAATTTTTGTTTTCTATTGTATTAGAGATTTTTCGCTTCTTAATTCTTTTGTCTTTTGCAGTTTGAAAAGTTTTAATTCTACTTTGCTTTAATCGGCGGTCATCTCTCGTTTCACTAATTTGCATCGAGGGTATGGAAGTGTTTTGATGCACGCTTCTCAAGGTAAATAGGGATCCAAAATTAAACTCACTTACTGCTGTTACAACAGATATTTCCAATCTTTTCTTTGATTGGAAACTTTCTTTTTGGCAGTGACTCCAGATAACACTGTGCAAACATTCATTTGCATTTTGACTTTTACCTGAAGTACACCGGGACAATATCTCGTTGCTTGCTAATCTCTGGTACACAGGAAGAATCTTCGCAACAACCTCCTCAGTTAATTTTGTCTTCATAACTGAATGACTTTGAGGGGATTCTCCATTCGCCAAAGCTCTTTTATAAAAACACCAAGAAAGTTTGCCATCAGGACATTTGTTGTGTTTCGGTTTGGTGTCTGTGGAGGAACAATGATAAAGTGTGGCATATATTGCACTTTTCATTTTTCTACGTCATCGCAATTATCTTAATGGCTTTTCTGTAAAAATTAGTTAACTTAACTATTGTGGTTTCTTTTAAACTACCAACCTTTTTGCCTCCGATACAAACACCTTTGCTTCGCCACTCTTTCACCTTGCTGCGTAAACCAGTTCCTAAGCGTTTTGAAATATGGTTGATACATTCTTCTTTTTTAATTTGTTTATCTTTTCCGTAAATGTTCAGCGATATCAGACGTTGGAATGTTTTTGAATCTCCGTCTGATAGTATGCAAGTGTAGCACATATTGCACTCCTTGATGGATCTTGCCACAAAATTGCAGCAGCTTCATTTCCATACTAGACGAGGAACCTGTATGATTTATCTGACATTCAGATTTGTGACCTTCATACCAAATTGCAAAATCTGGACTATCCCTCGAAAGGTCTCTTACTGCAGCAGTACATTCCGTACAATACTTTGACAGTATTTCATAATCTATTACTAAGCCTGTCAATAAATCAATTACAACTCCTATCCCGTACAGTGATTTATATCCCCGCTTTTGCCAAGATCCATCAAATGACACAGTTATGTCTAAAACACCAGTTTCCTTACCTTCATTGTTCAATTCAAGATGTTGCTTCCTAACTATATTTCTCGCAACTTCGAGGATCTGATGTTTCACCTCTCTATTTTCTTCGGACAAAATTTTAATGTGCTTCGAAAAAGATTTTTTGTCCATTGTATTCATACCAGTCACTAATGAAAATAGTTCCAATCCTGCGTGACCTTTCCCAAGTCTTAAAAAGAAGGAAACCATT
>BMAO01034450.1:0-29053 GCA_019973975.1 Trichonephila clavata | reverse complement strand
AAGAACAAGATGATGGTCTCTTTACACATCAAAAATCTTACATTCAGAAAATTATGTAAAATTTATGAAAAATATAAATATCCTGTAAGTTCATTGCCTATATCAAAAGGCCAAATTCTTTCCAATTAGATTCGCCCAAAACTAGCGAAGAAATTTAACGTTTCCTTATAGAAATTTAATAGGATCCTTGTCATTTATTGCTATACGCACAAGACCTTATATTATTTAGCAGTGAATGTACTATCCAATTCCAATCAAACCCAGGAATAAAACATTGGAATTGTTTATTGAGATTATTAGGTTATTTAAAATACACTCAAAGATATAAATTGGAACTTTCAAAAGTTAAATCACTAAAATTAAGATGTTACTCGGACTCGGATTTTGCTACAAATATTAATCGAGTGTCTATGGGAGGATTCATAACTTTCATTGGCGAAACTCCAATTTCTTGGCGAACTTTTAAGCAAAAATCCGTTAGTCTGTCTACTATGGAAGCGGAGTATGTTAGTTTAACGGAAGCAGCAGAGGAATTTACTTGGTTAAAGAATATAATTAATGATAAAAGTTTGAATTTGGAATTATGTGAAAATGTAATATTCTGTGACAATCAAGCTGCTATAAGTTTTTCCAGTTTACCAATAGAAAATTATAGAACGAAACATATCGATGTTCGTTACCATTTCTTAAGGAATTTAATAAAAGACAAGGTTTTTCAAATTAAATATGTTAGTACCAAAAATAATTTGGCAGATATTTTTACTAAACCCATGATAAAGGAAAAGTTAATGGAATTTTGTAGAAACTATTTTCTATTTAAGAGAATGGAACTTTGTTTATTTAGGATCAAAATATTTGTGTCTCTTGCAATAAAGATATTGTGAATAAAGTATTGTATGCAACATATTTTTATAAAATGAAATTATATTACTGATTTGTAAGAGATAATGGTGCGGAGGTTGGAAAAAGGGGGCCGATTGTTAGACATTTGAAAAAAAAATTATTTTAGGATCCGAATTTTTATGGTCCTTAAGTTTTTCCAACCACGCGCCATGATCTCAAGTAAATAAACTGATTCGAACCCAACCTTTGTGTGAGTTTCGAGATTTGTAGTTGGCAACGGCTACAATGTAAATTTAACTAACTTGGCTCGTGGAAGTATTTAAGGAGACCGAGGTTGTTTGAGAAAAGATCGTCGGTTTCGGACGAGGTAATTTTGTTCTTCGATTGGGGGCATATGAGATGTGCAACTGGTTTGTTGCTCAGTATTTTTTTAGATGGTTCGAATCAGTTAACCAAAGTTTGGTAATATTATATTTTGATGATTATATTTTTTTTAACTTAATGTTTTATTTTCTCCAGTGGTGAGAATTTTCACTTGAATTATTTAAAGAATAAAAATTGTTTTTAACGAAACTGCTTTATTACTATGCCTCCTCGACATTCAATTTCGCTGCCAAGCTTTGCTTACGTTAATTCACCATGAAGAATTATATTACTTTTTGTGCAACATAACATTTTTAAAAAAATGTCCACAATGTTTGCCCCTTCTGTATATATATATCAAAATCTTCTCTTTTATCACTTAATGATACACATATTGTATCAAATTTAATCGTAATTCGTATCAAAATCAATGGTAATTTGTATAAAAAATTAATGATTTCGTTTGCAGGTTTTCATTAAGCGATTAATATAACCTTTAAATATTGAAAATTTTATACATTCATTTTGTTTAAATTTACAAATTTATTTGAATCTTTCAAAACTGAAGTAAGAAAGGAATTTTTTATACAGAAATGTAAGAAAGGAGTGAAGAATACAAAAATTTCTTCTATTAATAGCTGCAAAATTTTTAATATCAATGCTTTTACACCAGTGATTCTAAAACTGCAGAGCGCACTCCACTTGGGGAACGTAATAACCCTATGTGGGGGGCGTCAAGCATATCGAAATTAACAGAGTATTTACAAAAACTATTAATTTACTGAAAAGAAGCAAAACAAAATACTGAACTGAGGAGTTTAACAGTCTATGAGGGTCAAGGCCTACTATATCTATCTCTGCGTGACCTTAGGCGCTGGGGTGCATGTGCAGATATTTTGGTCAAGTGGTCAGTCTCACGCGAAACCCCCACTCTTTTGTTCCCAAGCAAGCTTGGTACCCACTTATAGACCCACTTAAGAGATGAAAGGCTGAGTTGACCTTGTCCAGCCTGAGATTTTAACTCCGGACCTGTGGCTTGGAAGCGAGTTACACTACCACTCTGAAACAAAATACATTCTGTAATAATAAATATAAAAATTTATTTTTACAATTATATAATATACTTATAAACGTATCAGTACTACTCAATTAATTTGAGAATTAATTTATCAAAACTAACATAAAAACAAGTTTAATAACTACTAGTGGACTCCCATTGGCTTGTCATATACAAAACTATGTACAAAATTTAATACTTTTGTCTTGATAATCTGTACGGTTTACAAATAAAGTCGTATCGTAATTTTAGTTCCTAAGTATAGTATTGAATTCAATACAATGTTATTGTAAGGAGGGGACACAAGGAAAATCGTGATCAAAAACTGGGTCACAAATGTTGAAAGTCTGAGAAGCTCTGATTTACACGAATATCAAATGTAAGTAATGGATTTTCTGCATTAAAAACTGTTAAATATGTATATAAAAGGCTTATAAAATAGGCTAAGGATTTTTTAGAGAAAACCCAGCTCTTTTTAGTAGAAGAAGAATAGTAATAACACGTAATAATTAAGATGGTTTTAAAATTTAAAATTGTTACTTGTTTTTATGCTAACTATGGTTGTGACATTTATAAACTTTAAGTTATTCGTTTTTGCATCACTTGGCTATATTGAAAATCCTACAGTTATAATTTTCATCAGATTCTAGTAAACAAAGCGGAGTGCATCTTCTTAGATTAGAGTAAAGCATATTCTTTACGAACTATTTGGTCAAACTTACTAAGAAATAAAAAAAAATCTTAAGATAATTGAAAAGTAATTTTCTTCGTAGTTTCATTTCTTAAATTCCATTGAATTTATATCAAAAAATGACTTCTCAAATTTTTACCTTAGAAGCCTAACTACGGAGTACTTGCCAGTTCAATGTAAATTTTATTTGATAATATTATTATATCTATGAAAATTTTCTCTTTTAAAAAGCGTTTTGCTTATTATTTTACACAATTTGACTTTTATAATTACATAAAATCCGGTTTATAACGCGCACCTAGATTTCAATTTGCAGTTTTTAATTTTTATGTTTATTGTTATGTTTATTTTTTTATGCTATTTTTATGTTTTTTATGTTATGTTGTTAACGCGCACCCCTCGTATTTACAAAGAATTTTGAAATGTGTGTATGCAATGCTCTTTAGTTTTTTAAATCATTTACTTGATGTATTATCGAAAGCTTGTGAAAAAATATTATATACTTTTAGAATTTCAACTTATTAAGTTCATAAAGCATTTTATTTCTTTAAAATAGACAGTGTTTCGATATATGTAGATGTATAATTTTCGTAATGCTCATCTTTTTTTTTGGAGCTCTTATTTTTATACCCGGCGTATAACGCGCATGCTTAATTTTGATCTCATTTTTTCTGTTAAAAGTGCTCGTTATACGCCGGATTTTACGATACTTATATTTTCAGTCTTTTTTTTTAAAACTGTGAGTATTTTTTTTCTACCAGGCTTTTAAATTCATAAAACTATATGGTATGATATCAAAATTATTTTTATCACATTAACTTTACAAGAACCGAGCAAAATACTCGATATTATAAAATAATTTTTAAAAAATCAGTGCTTTAGTTTTCTTTTTTGCATAAAAAACATCGTTTAACATACCAACAAACGATACACTTATGAACACTACTCCCTGAATACAAGGCAGAAGCATTTGGTATAGATAATGGAGAAATACCCTTATTACTTCACACGAGCCATTTGATGTTTCGGCTCTTCTATGAACTGATAAGAAGATTAAGTGGATTATTTTGGTAGAGTTCTTGATTTCTTTCGGCAGAAAACACTCCTCCCATCCGTAAATATCATTGTTCATTTTCATTTGAGACGAATGTGCTCCTCTGATGTTAAGAAACATAATAATTTATTCAATATAAATCAAAATTAAACAGATTTATCACACACACAATATTCGATAAACACATTTTAAAAAATGGGTGAGTCGTTTTAATTTAATGTAACTGTAACTAACTACGATTATTATCATATATACTTATTTTGCAATCTTTAATTAGTAGAATTTAATAATCATATCCGATTCATTCAGAGACACTTTGAGTCTCTTAAAAAGCTGGTTTGGCCTCACTGAGGCTTTCTTCAATGTCGAAAAATTTTCTATATATATCCTCAATTCCATTTACTGCACTTCTACTTACATATTAATGCTAATATGCATACAATATTATTTCTGCAACAATAAGACGTTTATTAGTCAAACAATGTTGTAAAGCATATCCAGAAGTAAGTTAAGGGAAAAAGCCGAAATACAGTCACAGCACTTTCTTGTAAAAGTTGAAATCCTTTGCAAGAAAGGTGAAATCTTTAAGATTAAAAGTTTTATTGGAGAAACCCTTAAGACACTAATCTGAAATATGTGTTAAAAATTTGTGTCCAACCAAATTTACTGTTAACTAATCTTAACGTCTGAACTTCAGCCGAGCTATTTATTGAATATATAAAATCATGCTACTTTCCACTAAATTGCTATTTTAATTTATTAATCTAATTCTGCATTTTATAATATTTGTTTAAAATCTCATTAATCTCTATTATCCTATCTGATTACCACTTTCAATTTATGAAAACATTTAATTGCAGTATTCGCTCTATGAATAATAATAAATTGATAATCTATATACAGATGCACCTCGTTTGGAGGTGTGATTAGGAAAAATCACAAATGAATAACAAAAACCTATATCGAGGAACAAAATTCATGACGTTATCATGGTTTTTTATTAGGTGCTTAATATTACCTCTTATTTTATTTACCTTTTTTCATAACTTACAATATATAAGTATCTATATCAATCCTCAAAACATTTAAACTTTCTGAATTTGTATCAAAAATCAAAACATTCCCTAATTGTTTTGAACAGTATATACACACCCAAACATATATATAATTCCGTACTTTTGCAATGTCCACACAGTAAAATATTCTCGCACAAATTAAAATTTACTAGTAGCATATAATTTTAATTATAATCAAGAGTTTCCAAAACTTCCGATACAAGGTTGAATTTACAAAAGATTGATTCTACCAGCGATTTTTTTTTAATGGATCACTGATTTTGGTGTTCGAAACTTTGCACTGCAATATTATTTTTTAAACATTTCGTTCGACTTCTACTACGAGAAATTCTGTGACTGATTGCTAAAAGGCAAAAGAAGGAAGAAGAAAATGATCTTGGTAACTTTGCTGTCTTCAGCCGCATGTCTCATACAGAAAAGAAAGAATTGATTAAATTTATACTCGCTCTAGAAAGTTTTGAATCGAGAATTAGATTACTGTAATGCATCCAACAATGTAGATGAATGAACTGCCAACAATGCCTTGAGCCAGGTTGTGCGGTCATGTATCTCAACTATTCTCCTCGAAAGCTGATTCTTCCAGATAATTGAAATTGGGGATTCTGTGTTGGATCGATGTATTTTTGCTTCGAAAAGCATAGTAGATAATCTGAAACGAATGCTGATGATCTAATGGCTAAGTTGGAATGAATTTGTATTGGCCATGTTGTACCGACTTCTTTTAGCTGTGAAGGCCGTAGAAACCGATCTGAGCTGAATAAGGGGGTATAGTGACGCAGGTGGACCACACTTTCTTATAGCAGTGGATTATACGAGATTTGACACTTAAGTGTAGGTTCACATCTATAGAATGGTGTTTTCAGTATGGAGGTTTGAAGGTTGCTATAATTGTATGTGTGTGTGTGATTCTTTTTTGATTCAGAAACATATTGTCCAGGTAGAAACGTACTCATTGTAGATGTAGAAGAAGGTATATAGCGTTTTCTTCCTTTCTTTTTTGGGGGTGGGAGGGGGTTATATAAACTATCGTCTCTGGTGGAATAGGCAGCAAACAATGGACAATTTCAGCTGTTATTGCTGTATTTATATAGTTGACAATCGAATGTCGTCTGAACACTAATATTTATTCCAGTTCATAAAGCCACTTTTCTATTTAGAAATACTAAATGTACTCATTTCTGATGAATGATAAATGAGTGGAGTTGTGAAATGTGTATATTTAGACTGTTTATTATTGATTTTATTTTCATGACTTTGTTTTAAATACACTGAATACTTTAAAATGACATTCAAATTTAAAATGACTATGCATATAAAGCACAAGAGGGAAATCACAAAATGAAAATTTATGCAAAAAGAAAATATATATGTTGCGTCATTCCTCACTGACATATAGAGTGATAAAAACAGGTTATAATTTGCTCTTTTTGAAGTGGAACTGAAAGACTATTTCAGCTTAGTTAAACCAAATTTCAAAATCCCTAGCATACATGTGGATATCACGAGTGAAGAAGAGAAATAATCATATGTTTATATTATTAGAATAAATTGCTGGTTTTAAATATAAGGTAATCGCTGCATCGGCCTGGTTACAATTATAAGGTAGTTAGAAGAAATTCATTAAACAGTAAAACAAATCAAATGAAAGCGTTTATGTTTTCAAGAGAGTAAATGACTAAAGACATGGTAAGTTAATTGAAGGAACTGTTTTTTGATGAAATTAAATTCAGCTGAATGAGTTGCAATGAAATTGTAGAACAATTGTCAAATACTAATAAATATATATGGGAGGGGGAGTGATATAAGAGTCTGTAAAAATCTGTAATTTATGAGTCTGTAAAAGTGTAATGGGATGGTGTTGTGATCATCGATTGCCCGACGGGCATGTCCACTTCTTCCTAAGTAGAATCTTCAGTAAAATGGTTGTAAGCTTTATTAATGCAACAATTTTTGCATCCAACAGAACATTACACGGCATGCCTTGTCCGACTGCGGTTGATTTATCATACGCTACGCATTTTTAAGCATCCGGCTTACTCCCTTAAAAACCCTATAGAACATTTGAGAAAATAATGTGGCAGTTACAAACATTCTGTGAGTTGATGATTTAAAAAAAATCTTCTCTAAGAAAAATGGGACAAACTTTTTATTCAAGCATTAAAGAGATTTGATTGATTCATTACCGAATAGTCTGATTGCTGTTATCAGAAGTAAAGTGCTTATCACAAATATTTGCCAGACTTTATTCTGATGATTCCATTTTAATAAGCTGAAAAGTAATTTTGTACATATGTATCAATTTGAATTTAAAATTGTATACTTATCTTTAAAACACCCTAACTCTTATGTAAGTAATATGTGTGAATAAAAACAATGAGTTATAAAATTTATCCTAACATTTTTTGAAGAAATGATAAGTGCACCTTAAATATTGTCCAATGCATAATATATTAATACTAATTTTAATATTTTAATATCAAAGTGATAAACTATAGAAAAGACAAAATAACTTATTTTTTATATGGATTTAAAATTACACTCTGAATATTTGAAGAAGATGCGTTATAAAAAGAATGCAAATAAATCTTTATTTTTTAGAAAAAATGATATTGAAATATTCAGTTAGGTATAAGAAAGGACATAATTAGCTAAAACTTTTCATTTTTTACGCGAAATGTTAAACATTCCTGCCTTATTGATATGTGCAAACATAATTAAATTGGTAACACATTGTCACTTGGCAAGTTATATATTATCTAGTTTATAAAAAAAAGAGACCATGCATATATATTGCTCATGCGATACTCATACTCATTCATATACACACTCCGAATGAGTCATATAAGTTTTTCCCAAAATTATCGACTGTGAAATATGAAATACATCTGTTTAACCAATTGAGGGAGCAGTTATATATTCAAATAGTTGATCATAAAAGTTTTAAATGACATCAGGTTAGAAATCCTAAATAGAGCTTCCCTGAAGCACACCTGGAATACAATTAGGCACAAAACAATTAGGAAACAAATTTAAATGTGCATAGCAATAATTTATTAGAACTCATATTTTTCTAAGAAACATTTGTGAGGTTGAAATGGCGAAACCATTTATTACGTACTTAGACCTTTTATTTCTTAGTGCATTTATTTTTAGATAAAAATTTAGACTGGCTAATTTCTGTTATTGATTTCTTATTTTTCATTAAATTTTTCTCCGTTTCAATCCTTTTCTTTATATTTGATTAATAATTTTAGTAACATTATGTCATAATATTTTTTTTAGAAAAAAATGTTTAAGGCAATATGGTCCAATCTTCACAATTTTTTTTTTATTTTTAATATTTGATATTTGGTTTTAATTGTATTTCATTAAAGTTAGTATTTAATAATAATTCCATATAAAAATTTTTTAATTTGTTGCAAAATTTTTATAAAATTAAAATTGTTTTAGCTTTTTTAAGCATTTTTTAATAAGGCTTTTTTTATATATTTCTCTTTTCTTTCAAATTTTTTTTCCAAGTACCTTATGATATACTACATAAACCTGTGCATGGGGTTTTTTTCTGCTGCTCATCTTTAATTTTTTATTAATTTTTTTATAGTTAAACTTCCAAAAAATTCCAAAAAAATATTAATTTTGATTTTGAAATTTTTTAGGAAAAGTACTAAGCATGTTAGAGATAATTCCATGCACAGTTTACATAATATACATTTCAGAACTTCAATTATCAAAAAAGCCTTATTGTTTTGAATAACAGTATAAGTACAAAAATTAACATGGAGAAATATGAGTTTGAAGTTTTTATTCCATGAATAGCATGGTATAATATTCATCGAATAGTCTGAAACTTTTATGAAATGTTAATTAGCTCATTTAAAATTACTTACCACAAAAAATTGCACAAATGTATAATAATTAAACAGTATACTGCCATAATGAATGTATATAAAAAAGGAATGAAAGATCAATATTTCATAAAACTTTATCTTAATAATTATATAAAAAAAATAAATACACACACTTCAGAGCTAATTCCATGCTCAGAGCTAATGCACAACAAGTACAAAAGATGTTTATGCCTTTATTTTTTATTTCCATGATTTTAAAAGCCTTCGCATGTTAAATATTGTACACGAATAAAAGCAAAATCAAATAACAATTTATAGGTAAAATACATCAAAATCTAAGGACTGTATATGTGCATTTGTTTAAATAGATGTCTTAAAATATTTTAATACTAAAAGTGTTGAATCTCACACACATGGTATATATATATATATATATAACCCCGAAAACAAATATTTGAAAATTGGAGAGTTTTTCTATTCCTGTGAATTAGATTTTTAATTATCTGAGTTATTAAAATGAGATTTAGTATTTGTGCTTTGGGAGAATCCGTTTTGAAATTCTAATTTATTCATAATAATATCATAAAAAGCACGCACAGGTTTTAAATCTTGACCAAATCCATTTGATCTTCAGTAAATAATTCCCAACTTAGAAATTTTGTGTGAATTGCACAATTCTTTCTTAAAATGATTTATTACTGCATATATAATGTCAATCTCATTGATGCGCATTAGAAAAATAATTAATTCATTCTTTATCAGGCTCTTTTCTAGTTGATAATCTGAAATGTAGGCGTAGTAGTTGCTGTTTAGCATCAAACATTGCTTCATTACTTAATGAAAAATGCAGGCAAAGCTTTGAAATTTTGCAATCATATTTATAAAGATTTGGGGTATCTAATAAGCCAATAAAATTTTTTCCAAAATTTAATGATTTTTAGGGTACCATATCGCCTTAAAAGCAGAATGTTTTTGGGAGAGAGAAGGTTGATTAGAATGAGAGAGTAGAATGATTATAGGAATGTAGATGAAATGGGAGAACACAGATAATTATGCAGGAAATTAATTATTAAAGAATTTTATTGTATTGTCTAACTAAAAAGAAAAATATGGGGAAAAGATAACTAATATTTTTTCTTGAATATAGTGTGTCCAAGTTTAGTTTTTACTAAGTATAATTCTTAGCAAAATAAAACAATATCAATATTTTGAATCTAATGATAGACAAAGGCATAAAAATAAGTAATTTTAAAGTTTTATGGATTTTTAGATATAGTAATTTAGAATTTCTTAAGAGTGAAAATTTAAAGCAAAAAAAAAAAAAAAAGAAGTAGAATTCCAAGAAAAATATTAAAATACGATAATTTTAGAAAGAAAGATAATGATATCTAATAAAGCTATGGTATATTATTTGAAATTTATTGATTTAGATTTGAGAAATAAGTTTTTATTAATTCAATTACTTTAAGATTATGTACGAATTAAACAAACTTCTCCTTGTCTTTATTTGTGTTCGCTTAAAATATGAAATGCTTAGTGTTTTTCAGCAAGTAGTCTGAAAAAATAAATTATTTGAAGAAAAAGAAATGAATCGTACTTTGGTATGACGGATATATACGTCCAAAGCATTCAATGCACCATTTGAGCAAGAAACTGGATATTTACGCCGTTGGCACTTCACGGGTTAATAAAAGAAACGATAATTTAAAAACAAGATTTAAAATGATAGTACGGTTATGATATATCCATTAAAATAAATAAAGGCTATGCCCTAATTCGAATAATATAATTAATCCAAAAAAAATGAATACGTTTAACCTGGTTTAATTCATTTAAAATTATCTTCATTTGGATTGATTGGTTCTTTAATTTGTATAAAAATAAATTCACTACATACCTTAAACACTAAAAACATATTTAATTTCTTCTTTTAAACAATTAATCGTTTATTCCTTAAATGAGTGTATATATTAAATTAACACTCAATGGAATTGCAAATTATTGATAATACTATGAAATCCATTTATTTTATATTTCTTTTCGCCAAGACTTTAATAATTTTTGAGCTCTAAAATTTGATCTGAAGCTGTTGTATATGTTTTACATCAATTACTGAGTTGTTTTTTTTATCATCCCCAAGAGTACTACAAATTAAATAAAATGAAAAACGTTTGACATTATTTCTGATAATTATGTTTTACATTTCATTTTAATATTGGTTATTAAAGCTTGTATGCAGTTTCAACCTTCGGTTTCTTTTTTCAGTGACAGCTTTAAAAATATATTAAAATAAATTACTTGACGATGCAGTTATTTCAGAGAATTCATTCATTTTCATTTCTTGTTCTAATTTAATCAGTAATATACTTAAGAGACAAAAAATAAAGATTTAATGTATGAAAACGCAATACATTAGAAATTTGCACTAAATATAAAGTAAAATAATGTTTATAATTGATTTATAATTCCCTTTTTCTTAATTTTCTTAATTTTCTTAATCAAATACATGTCAACTTTATTTGAAAAAAACAATTTCGAATCATGAACAATTTATATTCGCACTATTATATCTGACAGAGAGTATTATATATTTAACATCTCATTTAATTTAACTAAATGGGAAATTTCAGTATCAAAAACATGAACTTTTTCCTTGAGTAAGCATTTATGAATAATCAAATCTTTACCAGAAACTTTTTATAAATTTTTAATGTCTATAAAATTCAAATTAAAACATATAGTCAATTAGATTAATGTTTATTTTTATGTGAATTTGTGTCACTTGAAGAATTGAAGAATTTAATTTAAGAGATAATCATTGCATCTACGGAAGGGAAAAATGGATTTCCAAAATAATTTTTTGTACCATATTGGATGTCTAAAGTTAACAGAGAAGATTAACACACATTTATACTCATAAAAAGATAGAGAATAGACTATATAACTTTTCAAAATCCAAACTAAGATGAATCGAGCAAGAATTCACACACACAATGAGAGAAGGAGGCCTAAAATATCTCTTACAAAATTGAATTCAAATGAACGGATGAAGGAATTTATTTAAAAGTTAATGCTTTTATCTTTTCTTAATGCAATGGCAGGAACAATAAACCTAGAATTCTTAACCTCAAACAGAATAATTTTAGTTGAGTTTTCAATCATTATTTCTACATTTCGCAGTTTTATTCAGAAAAAAAATGTAGAACTGTTGTTAATATTTTAATGTAATTGTTGTAATCAATGAATCTTAAATGCGGGACTTCTAAAATAAATAGATATAAGGGAAAATGATAAAAATCCAATTTTCATATATCAATCAATCTTATCAAAACTATTATATTGATGCAAAAACCTCAATGGAACATTAAGATGGAAGTTTGTTGATAAAAAATATAAAGTACTTGTAAGAAAAAAAATAGATTTGTGTGCCTAATATTACTTAGCTATAACTCTTACTATCTGAAGTGGCACGAAAATAATTTTCTTTGTTTGATATTTACATCCCTTTAAATGTTTACAGGCATTATCTTCTGGGATGTTTGCGGATGTGTCTAGACAGAGAAAATAAAAATTGTTTTACAGTGAAGTAAATATTTCTTCGACAACCTAATAATAAAAAAAATTATGATGAACATTTTAAACCCTTGCTTTCTGTTCTGTAAATATAGAAAGCAAATAGTTCATTTAAAATTATTTAAATACAGACAAAATATGTATAAATTATTCCTTTAAAACTTTTATTGTCAATATATTATAAGTGTTAAAACATAAGAAGTACAAATCAAAATAAGAGATAAAATCAAAATAATAAAATAACTTTTTTGAAGTTAATCTTAATAGTACAAAAAATCATAAAAATACTTTTTTGTGTGGAATTTTTTTCTTTTAGGAATAATTATTTAAGTTAATTATACTTTTATATTTATAAGAATTTGAAAAGCATAACTTTAAATTTTACGAAACAATTTAGAAAAAAAGATTTACAGGTGAGATAGAATATGATAAAATAAAATAAAGTATTTAAAAAATTATTTAATTAAAAATGATTTATGGGTGTATTGCTAAGCAATTTTAAGCACATTAACTCACCAACGTACAAAAAAAATTAAAAATCTTAATTGGCCCGTTAAAGAAGTTTTAAAATGTATACATTGATTCAGCTATATTTTTCATGAAAAAATTGACAGACATTAAAAAAATCTGAATATTAACATATGCTAATATTCAGATGCTAAAAACTTGCTATTATATTGCTAACATAATCCTGAAGTAGGAGCAACAGTATAAATATAAATGATCTTCATTTTTAAAATAAAAAAAATTCTTCAAAGTGTAAGTTTTGATTCAAATTATGCACATTTGAAAAAAAAAAAGAATTACAAAAAAATCTTAAGAAATATGAGAAAAATGTGGACATATATTGTTACAAAAATCATAAAAAAGGAGCTTTTAAAGTCCAATTTTTTTAAAAATGTAATTATATGACTCGGAATGAGTTTTAGAAATAATTATGTTCAAACTTTTGTATTAAGAGTTACGTAAAAAACTTTAGATATCTTTGAAAAATTGAAGACTTTTATTAAATTTATTTTTCATAAGTGTTAATTTAAGTAGCCATAATTAAGTTTTTGCATGCGAAATGTTGTGTAATTTTCTAAAGATATCTATAATTATTAACGTGATAGATTTCAATTAACTATGATTTTAAAACATTAGAGTGAACTAGAAAACTATTTGTCTCTTTTGTAACTAAAAATGCATGAAACCATTGATTAAAAAACTCGAATGTTGTTAAAATCATATTTTTTTTTATGTTATTTCTTACATTTTAACAAAACCTTTTTTTTTAAAAAAATTAGTATCTCATGGGAGTTTTGTAAATAGGAGTGATAATTAGCATCTCACAAAATTTAAATTTATGTTTAGTAAAATTAATTTTATTTTGAAATCCGAGAGAAAATAAATTTTTAATTTTTTAATATCACGTTTGTGAACTGCTATTTGAAATCCCTTAAATTTTTCAAAGATTTGTTTTAAATAAATAAATAAATACCAAAGCAGAACAATTCAGTTGAAATTTATAAGACGCTAGATATTAATACATTAAAATACTAGGAAAATTATATGCATAATTGGATATTTCTTAAGCCACTATTTTTCTAGAAATGGTTAGAAAGTTATAATAAAGTTTTTATTTCACTAGAACAGTGCTAATAACTATCAGTGCTTTCAACCCAATATTCAATGATAGTTTTAATCGCCTCTCCACCCTCCATACGTGAACAATGTATTGAATTGAATAATACTACACTTTGAAACAAAAGCTACAATACGACATTAACCTCTTAAGTGTCACCTGCTTATATAAATATCTTCCTGAGTGTTAATTGCCCCTGACGTACATATACGTTTTTCCAAAACACGATATCTTTTATGTGTATTCCTATCCATAAAATAATTCCAAAAGCCTTAGAATTCAATAAAAGGACACTGATAGTGTTTGCGAAGGATTTACTTATTTCAGAGAATTTTCTTACCTTTTCTTTCTCCCCAGTACATCCCATACGCGTGCCAACGTGGAAAACGGTGGCATTGGAGAGCGAATTGCATATCTTTAAATTGACAGTAAAGGGTTTAATTATAACCTTACAAATTATCAAGATAAGTGTTATTTTTTGTATATAATTTTATGTCTGGCAAGCCCATGGAGTCACTTGTAATCATTATAAATGTGTTGTTAACTTAGTAATGTTAAATTAATTGTAAAATACATTGTGCAGTACTGATACATTTATGAGTGTATTATATCAATGTAAATGCATATTTTATATTTAGTATGTCAGAATGTATTTTGTTTGTTTACTTTCAGTAAATTAATTTATAGATTTTTAAATAATCTTTTGTTTTCGTTTTTACAATATGTTTGCACTCCTTCTCGTGGAGTTATTAGTATTCCTCAGTGCCCCACAGTTTGAGAAACTCTGATCTAGAAGAATTGCTAGAAGGTTCTACCTCTCTGAAAAATATCTAACATAAACAAAAGATTTATACTTTGAAAACACTATGTATGCATACAAAAAAATCTACTACAAGAAATTACGTTGAATAAATTGAGAGTTATCAGGAGTAGAATTTATAAAGTCAATTGAAATTATTGTTTCTCAAATCTACATTGAGAATTTAAAATTAAATCAACATTTTTTTATACTTTTTTGTTATTAAGTAGTTTTTTAATTTTCAGTTGTCAAGTACTTTTTCTGTACACAAAGAAAATGCATTATTGTGTGTTTCTTTAAGTTTTTCATAAATATTTTTTCACTCTAAATTTATGTATTACGTAAATATTTCATATTTTATATTAAATTTAATACTCACTGAGTAAGATATAGCTATTTATTTCCTAATTTATGTTTGTTTTTATCATAGTTTGCATCATGCCTTTTTACATAGACTTCATTACGCATTTAACATGAAATACCTCAGAAAACATTCAACAAGAAAATTTAAATGTGAATTGTTAAAAGCAACTTTTACTTACTCTGTGTTTCCTGTAATTTCAGTAAACGATAATTTTATTTGTGTATGAATAAGTAACTATTTTTTGTTCTTTGTCAATTGTTTTTTGTTAAATGTGTAAAGCCCTTTAAATGTTATTTAGATTTTCATATATTTCTTTAAATTAAATAAATTTGCTCCATGTAATAATTTTTATGCATTATATGAAATTTGATTGATAAATAATATATTTAACGTTTGTTGTTTTGAAATCATATGTCTTTTTCGTAAGAGCATTTTCATCGAAACGAATTTTTCAAATATTAGCCGATAGTATTACTTAAAATTTTGTGATATCCAATTAAAAATTTGTATTATTGCTTACTTATTTACTAAATATAATTTTTAATTATATTTAACAAGAAATAAATTTGATTGTTTATCGAATTTTTCCTTCTCCAACATTCATTTTAATAAATTAATAAGTTGTGCATAATATATTAAAATATGTAATTTAATTACGAAAATATTTACAATTAATTCTTGTTCAAGCACCATTTTATACCAAATAAAAACATGATTCACAAATATACATACGTTTCTATAAACAATGTTTACACAAAACTAATATTTATTAAGCCGAAAATCACTACTGGGATCTAATACATATAAACGGAGACGTAAAATAGGACTTTTCAATAGCGAATTTAAACGAATGATACATTTTAACAATCAGACTAAATACATTCATAACACAAAATAGTTCCAACAATGGACTATTTGTTTAATGCTTATAGAGTTATATAATTCACGAAATGAAGCCATTTGCAGCCCGATTATGGTATCCATAGACGAGACCAATAAATTTATCTTATGGTATTCAGATAATGAGTGCTCTGAGTGTTATGAATGCGACTGTAGGAAAATATTGTGTTTAAATTTACTTAAGCCTATTGAAAATGTTTAAAAAATACCTTATACCGATTCATATTATTTTTTGAATATTTGCATATAAATTGAATTAAAATCCATGCATTGTTTCTAAATTGACAAAGTAAAGGCTAGATATTATACTGAGAATTTTTCTATCAAAGTGGAAAACCTTTTAACATTTAATGACCCCCCTCATAGGTATATAAAAAGTTATTATAATTGCCCTCTTATTAAAATATTTTTAAAAAGCTATGCTGATTCACTTAAAATATTGCAAATGTACTTGATAATTTTTCTGAGAATATATTTCTACTTCTAAATGAAAATAAACAAAAAGTAGTATAAATTAATAGCCTTAATTTTACACCTTTGAGTCTTTGTATATAAGTCTTAATATATCTGTATCAAATTTCAGTCGTGAATGGCATTAAAATTCCATCTAAACTGGAAGAAACTAATAGTAAAAATACACTTTACTTATGAAAGAGAAATGTGTTAAATACTAATTTTAAATATTAAATTAATATCTTTCGTAACACGAATTTATTTCTTATCATAAAAAATGTATTGTTAATAAAATGGTTTTAAAAGTGAAATTTTGCCTTCCTGCCACTTTGTGATTTTAGAAGTGGGGATGCTTCATTTGGTGAGCACAATCAAATATAAATACATATGATTTAAATTTTAAAGTGGAAAACAATGCGAATGCAAATGCTTTTATAACTATTATAGTTTTATGTACGGAATGCAATATTATAAATAGCTTTATTGAAAAAACTAGTAAAATATAACTGGTAAAAAATAATTCTGAATGTCGTTAGCATTTTCCTTGTATATAAATAAAACAAATTTAAAATAGTTTTAATAGTTCATATTTTTATTAAATCCTGTACTTAAAATTATCGAAACCATAAATTTAAAAATGTTAAAAACATTGTGAATAAACTAGTAAAACGCATCATTTGTACTTGCAAAAAAATATTCAAAACAGATATTACTGAATTAGGCAATGGACATAATAATTGATTTGGGCAAGGAGAATTCGAAAGGAAAATCAAACTAAAATGTCATTGTCAACTACCATAGCTTGAAAAAGTATGAAATATCTGTTAAATAATTTGACTTCTAATTTAAATTTCTCATTGTTTCCCTATACAAAATCAAATTTCTGATATTCGACTAAGGAGTCAGTCATAAAATAATACATTCAAAGAATAATTCCTTATAATTGTGAACGTTACCTTGATACCGGTTTGTTGCACATTAAATTCATAAAAAAATATTATCAAATATGAATGATTTTCTTTTTAAAAATAGAGTGTACTAGAGAAAATAATATATATTTGGCCATTTTCCTTTTCCAAGAAATTTTGAAATACTTTCGAGGATCGATTTAATAAATATGAAAATAGCAAACTTTTGAAGACTGAGTCAATTTCTGACAAGCATGAAAAAAAGGTTTAGCTTTTAATGCATTGTTTAATTTCAGTATGTTGTATTTTTATATCTAATTGATATAATTCATTCTGGAAAAAATATATGTAATTTAAAAGTAACACACTATTTGAAAATATTGTGATGATTTCCTAAACTAAGTTTTCTAAAGTCAATCTAAAGCTGTGGAAATAAATCTAAAAGTTGTACTTACAAAATTTTAGAAGTGTTCAAAGTAGTCTCCTCCAGCGCCAATGCACTTTTGTAGACAAATTTTCCATAGATTAAAGGCCTAAAATTATTACTTTCTTGGAATTGATGAACAAATACATTTATAGCCTTATGTATCTCTTACCCTGAATGAAAACGACGCCCACGTAAGTTCCTTTTTTTATTAAAAAATCACCAAAAGTAACATATAGTAGGATTCAGAATGTAAAATGTATGTTCTATCACTTTAATTGGTTTTTCTTTAAGAAACTCAATTGTTAATCCAGCTATTAAGGAAGATGCATTGTCACGGTGAAGTTTTAGCTCCTAAGTATACACTTCTTGAAGAATTTCTAGAAGACATTTAGTGGTATACCAGTTTGCTGTTATTGTTTTCTGTCCTTCCAACTTGAAGGATTTAAACTAATCCCGTACTGCAGAAACCGGCATACATTATTTTTTTAATTGCTCGTTGTCTTTTCACCATTGACGACGTGGGATTATTTCCAAGGACCAATACTTTGCTTTCATGACGTGCTGGAATATCAAAATACGGATATACGTTTCATCACCCGTTACAAGTTTAGAAATTATGCGATGGCAACAATCATTTAGCAATTTAAGGGTATTTAATGGAAGTATATTAGCCACAGTAGTACTATAGCAAACTCCTGGCCTTAGGAACCAAGGTTGCAGGTCTAAACAAAGTTTTGCGGCCAGCCAACTTTCACCTGTATTGTCAATACACTGGGCCATAGGGAAAGTGAGGAATATCAAGAGAAATTTAAATATTACAAAAAAAAAACATAATCTATTAATAAAAAATGATAAAATTATAGCCTACTATTAATTACTTGGATATGTTAAAATCGATGCAAAAAAGTAGATGATAAGCTTACTACCTGAGCACAGCATCAAATATTGTTTTCAGCTCGATATATAAAGCATAGTAAAACCGCAAAAAATTAGCAAACTATGGTAAAATAACAATATCAATATATATACATTTAAAGGCCCTAAATATTGATGTAAAATTTATGGAAAATAAAAACACTACCCAAACCTACACATTTATTTATAATTAAATTATAGCATCATTAAATTTTGAAACATGTCGTGCCATTTTTCGATTGACCGTATAACTAATTGTAAAAAAGGAATCATTATTGAATATTGACATTTCGCTGACAACTATTAGGAATATAATTGTAAAGAAAATTAGCAGGATACCCATGTTCCATACAATTATTAATAAAGTTATTAAAATTTAAATATATACTAAATTTATTGCTAGCTAAAACATTATTACGATTATTGAAGTTAAAATAATATTTCTATTTATAGAACTGTATAATTTGGAATTCCAGTATGGAACTTTAAGAATATTAAAATTAAAATCATATATTTTATCATAAATATTGCTTGGCCGACGAATTGCTGCCCGTCAACCCCCTCCCGCCTGTCTACCGGAACTTCGGAGGGCATTGCTTGATGAGTGGTGTAATATTCCACAAGATCAGATTGATAATTTGATACTCAGCATGCGTAGGCGTTGTAAGGCCTGTATTGCATCATCCGGGAGACATACTCCGTATTAACCATCATACTATGTTATACGGTTTTTTGTAAATAGGTTCTTTTTTGAAATTTGCTCCAGGGAGTAAAAATCGAAAATTTTATTAATTATGTCAAAAAAAGAGCATCTTTTTTGCTCTTTACCTTTTGTTTAATAAATAGACTTTCACATAGGGCGAATTTGTTTTGCTTCTGTCTCTTTCTTTGCCTGAACTTCATTATCCTTAATTTATGGACATGAGTGTATTTATCACAATACTCAAGATACGTCACACCTCATTACTTCACATATGGACATACATACTAAATTCACTAGAAGCATTGGTGTTAATGTTTCTGACAAAGGTGAAATATGCGTTGCGATTCCGAGAATGGGCAGTACATATTAATGGTTGCCGTCTATATTTAGCCTGGAAAATCTATGAGACAGATACAATAATTTGTATTCGAAAATTTGTTGATTTATACAAAAAAAAGTTTCTGAAATCCTCGAAAAAATGATTTGGCGAAAAATATGATAGTGCACCGATGATTTTAAGTAGATACTACAATATTAACTTTGCAGATGATAAAAATCTACCACTAATTGAATTTCTAAATGAAACACTTAATTTAAATATGACCAATGATCGAAAACTCAGTACTACAAAATATAAAACGATGATCGATGAGGTTTTTTTAAAAAAGTGATACTTAAATAAATTTGAATCAAACATTTTCCTTTCTTACTTTAGTTACCTTAAGCCTATTGTACTTTTTTTAGAACAAATTGAAATAATTGAAAGTTCAAAAAGTCTAAGTATATTATTGAAATTAATGATGACAATGATGCAAAGAATTAAAATAATGTTAAAAATCAAGTACATTGAAATTTAAGTAAATACAAATACTATCCATAAATAATATGATTGTATATTAATTGCTATTTCAATTGAATTGTATTTATATTTTGACATGATCTTGTACAGCCCGTAATATATTTGAATAATAAAAAACCATATAAACATGCATTTAGTTATTGCTCGGAGTGTCAATAGATGTGAAAACCAGATTGATGTTGATAATTTTAATTCAAACATTGTGAAATTTCAAATTTTAATACTAAAAGTTCTATGTTTTCACTTCTATCGGCAGTTTCTATAACTGCCAATTTTTTCTTTATGCTAAATATTCACTATATATTCTAATCTTCAGCTCAAGAAATAAAATAAATTATCTCTCACAAACACATACCCCACAAACGAGCATATATATATTATATACATTTATACATAAAAATAAGTATATATGTTTGTGCATGCTTTTATTCCCTACTATTTTTAGATATATGGATACCTAGGTTCTTGAATATTTAGAGAAATACAAAATGTAGCTTTGGAAATGTTACAAAAACCTATGTTATTCTTTTTTAAACCATTCTTTAGGATGAGAGAGTCTTTTCAATTCAATTTTGCTCTTTTTCAAGATATTTTGCTTCTATTTTTGAAAAGCATATTTTTAGAAAAGTGTCTTCACTTCGGTCATGAAATTCAACTCAACTCCAATAGCTCAATGAGTTCGGGGAAATATTTTTGATTACAAAAACGATTTTTCTCAAATTTTGTTAATATTACTTCTTTTTTTAAATTTTTAAGTAATTAGTTTCCTTTGACAGAAATGAATTTTTTTTAATATTCCCATATTTCAGTATGGTACACAAAGGTGGAGATAGGGTTTAAACCCCCTCAGAGTCTAACAGAGTTTTAGTTTTTCATAGAGATTGGTTTTCGGGATTTTCGTCTCTAGAATGTAACCACCATCTCCTTCCCAAGAGAGTTTGGTGTACACTACTGTTTGATTTACTCATTGATTTTTAAAAAAAAATAAAATGAATATTTCACATTAGTTTCTTGAGAGAAAACTGATTTATAATGAATGTTGCATTACGTAAAATTTTATATAAGATTCAACAATTTGACATGATATTTTCTTAAAAACACGAGGAAAAGAAAATTGATATTTTAGTGACATTCCTTCAATATATTGAAAGAAAATTGATATTTTAATGACATTCCTTCAAAATATTGAAATAATAACTAAACCATACCTGTGCAAATTTATTTTGCAACTATTTGCTAAGAAATTTATAGGATAAGGGAAATTACTTAATATTGAAATTTTCATGCAAATACTTCTTCACAACAATTAATAATCATAGAGTCTTTAATGGAAATGTTTTTTTAATGTATTTTTGTATAATTGTTATCCTTATTTTTTTAGTTCTGTATAGTGTCGTCAATCATATTATTTCCTAAAATTTTAAAACCATTTTCTTACTAATTTTTTCAGTAAACTAAGACTATATAAATTCTCTCTCTTTTATTTCCATGAGCTTCTTAACTTAATCTAGCGTATATATACACCGCACCCAACCGGAGCGTTAAATGTCCTGGTCGAACATATACGTCTCTCAGAAAAACTGTCATTTTGTTTTTGATGATATTAGTGACACTGTTTTGAAGGCTTCGGATTGCAAAAAAATCACATTGACAGCATTTACAAAGAATTTACCTATTTCCGAGAAAAACATTAGCTTTTATTTATGATTTTTCTTTTCCCTCCAATACACCGAATTATTACGCCTATGTACAGAATGATGGAACTGGTGAGCAAATCGTATAAATTTTACTCGAAAGATAAGGGGTTAAAGATATAATGAGTTCTCTTTCACATTTCCCTTAATAACATTAGTACTTCTTTATTACGATATTAGATATATATAAAGTACGCTTTGAGAAATAATCGTGAAGTATGTAAATATTTGCATTTAAGGAGAAGTATAATGATTGAATGGTATGAAGGAAACTAAAGAAACATATTATTGTGGGCATACGAAGTATTGAAGAATTAGAGATGGACAAGTAGAGCGTCTTTCTGAATCGGGTCCCTTTATTAGAATTCTATAGTTCAAAGATTGCAAGGTAAGTAATTATTATTGTAATCCTTATTTGTTAGATTCTCTCGGGTTAAGTTAAACATTCTACATATCTAATTTATGTTATTATTGTATATTTAAATTTTGAATATAAGATTGTTAAACACTAAGCTTGATATTAACTTAATAACATATCTATTATTATAAGGGAAGCAAGTTGGTCTCGAAGAGAAATATCGTCATGAATTTCCAGGATGGAATTACCTTCAACTATCAAAATGTATGATATTTATTTAATTATCCATTCTAACACATTTTGAAGAGACATTCATAATCACTGAGTAGATATGAAATATTAAATTGTATTTCATGATAATTAATTGAGTAATATATTGTTCCCCAGAAAGTTAAGCACACATTATACATAACATCTCATTAAATTTTCATTTAAACCTCCAAAGAGAATATGAATTCTTTATCATATGTTAAGGCGTATAACGGTCACTTAATGCTCACGAAAGCATTCGTTATTAAAATGATGTATCTCTTTACTTCAAATGAAATTTTAAAATATTTAGTACTCTAGCATGTATTCAAATAGTTTATTTAGGAAACAAACGGTTTTTGTATCAATTCAAGAAACCCAAAATCAAAAATGCATTCCAACATTTTTTCTAAATTAATCCATATATTTCTTACGAATAACTAATTCCCTCTTACTTTTTTAAAGTTCATGTAATCATTTGCTTGCAATGAAAATCAAGTTTAAATAAAAAAAAAATACGAAATATTAGAAAATAGATTGTGGGTTTAATATTGTCTCCTTTCTATAAATTCATAATTATTTATTGAAGTTATAAATTTCGCTTGAACATCATAAATATGTAAGAGACATTTGTATTATCATTCGTTCATGAGATTCTATTATCGTATATTCATTTCTAAGAAAACACATGGATTTTGAATCATAAATTGCCTTAGAAGAGTTATTAAATCAAATACAAAAGGACTAGAAAATGTTTAAATCATGTCGGCTAGTTAACGCTTTTTCCTTTAGGAAATTCAAAACTTATTTTTAAAAGAGTGTTTAGTGAAATAATTTTCAGAAATATTTTAAATCATTTTAAATCTCATAAATTTATTAGAAATGCAGTTCAGAGAATGAAATTTAATTCATAGACGTATAAATTTACATATTAATTACTTCAAATTATCATACTGTAAACAAAATAACATTAGATAATTATATATAATTAACTATAATATTAATGTTTAGAATAATATTTTAATTATTTGAGTTTTCGATAGTTAATCTAATTCATTATAGTTATATTTAAGTTATATAGTTTTGCAATTATGATTATTCAATTGTAATTTAAATTTATTTTTATTCTTTATCGTTGTAATAGAAAATATATATATGAAGAAATAGGCGATTAATTAAATGAAAATCATTTGACATTGCTTGTCTATTTTATTGTTTTTATTGATCAAATTTTGAATACTATGCTTTTAGGAATTCACTACATTTTGCATTAAATTGTTACCCTATATTTCAAGAAATACAACACCCCATTTCTTGTAATAATATCACGTACGATCGTTTTAAAAATCACAAAAATTATATTTGCATAAAAAGGTTAATTTTCACTGACTGCACTTGTCTGGAATTAAAATTATTTAAGTGTTCGATCTAAATAATTAATGATCTAAATTTTATTTGAAATTAATTTAGAATGCTTTTGTTGATTTAATCTAAATTGCTCGAAGATTTTCCCATACAGTAATTTGAAAGTACATTAATTATGTACAAGATTTTAATTTCAAAAAAAATATTGGGCGAAAAATAAGTATAGCATCATATTTTATATTACTTAAAAATACATTGATTTAATTATTTTTAGGTGCATTTAATTTGTTGTAGTTCATAATGTATTTAAAAAAAGCACCTAAGTCATTCCTATAGCAAAAAACGTTTTATGCATTATTGCCATTGTGGACAAATATTACAAAAATACTTTATAAGAAATGTTTTTATGCGGCTTTTGCTATACATAATATATGTTCGTTTAAAAAAGATAATTAAATGCAACAAAGATAATCGAATTAAAAATGAATGGATTTTAACTGTGAACCGTTATAGAATAGCATGATAGTAACATTGATACGAAAAGTTATTTTGTGAAGCTAATAAAGTTCATTCCTCAAATTGCTTATAAGAATTGAATAGCAATGCAGAAGTTTAAGACATTCCATATTTCTCACTCCAATTCATACAAATTGAAAAATATTTAAAAGAATGTTAAATTTTACTAAATTTTTTATGTTTTAATTACTTTTTATTTAAATAGTTAAAGTTCTTTTTCTTAGAAATTACCTATTTTGTTTGAAACTATATCTTTGTTCATTTCAACAGTGATATTTTTATTTTAATAATATACTTTTTTTTTAAAATTTAAACTTTATTTTATAGCTTTTAGTATACGTTGTAAAAATGATATATATATATATGCATAATCTTTTTTTCTTATTCTTTGGTTTTTGAAGGGAACTTTGTTATTCATATGTATTTTCAAGGAAGTGCACTATTAAAACTGAATGGGAAAAAACTTTTGATAAGTTACGTATTCCCATCATAAATTTGTAAGAAATAACGAAACTTTAAAATGTATTTATTAAAATGTTTATTAAAATTTATTAAAATGTAATTTATTTTAAAAAAATATTTTTTTTTAATTTTAAACTTACAAATTTTATTATTTTTAGATATGGCTTACATAAAGAATAAAATATAATTTTTTAATGAAGAGCTTTAGATCTTTAAACAATACTCAGTAAATCTGAAAACTATAATTGTAGTTAAAATAGAAAATAAAATCTGAAAACTATGCATTCGTATTTGTTTAACTAGATGATAAATCCAAAATATTTAATACAAACAGGGCAACCGCAACGATACTTCGAAGGCCATTTTGTACAAAAGAATTGTTTACTTTCCAAGTATTTAAAGGAACAATGTTAGAAAAATAACTTTAAAAACAAACTCCAAGTTAAAATTACTTATACGGGTCTTTCAAGTACGAAAAAAGCTTATGTAATTTATAAAATAAAAGAGCTCACTTATATATAAGTACCTCTTATAAAATTATTTGAGAGTTACTACACTTGCAGAGAATGTTTTTTTCACGAAAACATTTAAAAATTTTCTACATCTACATCATTATAAAGTGCTTCTTTAAGAGGGAACTTGTTTCTCTCTTCTTTTTATGAAAGTTAAGTAAAAATAAATGAAATTTAAGTTTGAGATCTATTATTATAAGTTTCATTTTGTGGTTTTATTTTATAACTTAGTTATGGAAGAGCATTTTGAGCAACATATTTTTTCATATATTAGTTTGTGGGAAAAAAGTTAAAATGATGATGCATCTTAGGTATTTTAAGGTAAACTTATGTTTTTATATTTTGAATCCAATTAGCAGAGGAGAATTTCACTTCGCTAAAACTTTTTCATCTATAACTTCCACCACATATTATT
Organism: Trichonephila clavata; assembly: GCA_019973975.1. Taxonomy (NCBI): domain Eukaryota; kingdom Metazoa; phylum Arthropoda; class Arachnida; order Araneae; family Nephilidae; genus Trichonephila; species Trichonephila clavata. The sequence continues at coordinate 3,025 of BMAO01034450.1, read as the reverse complement.
TGAGTAAAAAGGAGTTTATTTATTGAATTCTTTATTCTTCATGGAAATTTATGGTGGAATGAGAAACCTCAAGTTAACGGCTAATTGATTTTGAAAAATTTCTTTCTGAAATCTTCTGTATCACATTTTCCTTTATTTTATGAATAATATATATATATATATATATATATATACTTATATAAAGTGCCAAGTAAAAGGGTTTTATTTTATTTTTTTTAAAATATATGTGACTAGATTTTTAATATACGTTCCTAAACAGTATTGAATAATATTTTTTATCAGGAATCAATATTATAAAGGTAATGTATTGAAACATGACAGATGTTCTAATTAATATAATATGGGTCAGAAAATAAAAGAATATTAAAATTAGTTTTTATTACTTTTGGGAAAAGTTAGGACATTACATTTTAGTGGGTAATTTTTATTATTCTAAAATAATATGCATCCGGACGTCGATTCAACGAGTTCATTGGACGAAACATTTTGTTCGTTATTTCGGGGTTATTCTTTATACCGGGATCCAAACAAAATAATCAGTTTTGCACTCTCTTACATTTTGGAAATACTATAATTAGCATCTACAGTACAGAAAAATATTAATAGTTAGAAACTAAGAACTTTTTATTCAACAGCTGGAAATAGTATTTGGGAACTTACTAAATACGATTTTTAAATACTGACCAACAGATGTTTTACAAGCTTTTAGATGCCTGACTCGAAAGAGTTGTTTTTCGAATTTATGCAGGTAACAAAATACTGCCTCATAAGGGTTACAATGTGTGCTCTCATAATTTCGAAACAATGTAAAGCATTAGAAAATGTAATAGTTTTTATAAGAGTTCATTATTAATTTCTCCATCAGATTTGCTATTCATTGACACTTACAAATCAACAATTTCCTCAGCTTCAGTCACAGGGATAGACAGTTCATCGTCAAATATAGCATGCTCATTGTAGAATGATATGATATAAAACAAAGTATTTTCCTGCCCTATTCAAAATTCACACGATAGGTTACACTCAAGAATCATCAAAACCTGTAAAGTCTAATAATGGTCTACATCCTTTCCAGAGGAAATTTACTGCAAACCTAAACTTTTTTTATGTTCCAGGGAAAAACGATATGTTATTTGAAAAAAAAAGCAATTTTCTCATACAAACTAATAAAAATTTTTTCACCTGTGGAAAAAATTCATTAATTTCGGGGCTTATTATTTGTTAAGTAGGGTTTTTTGCTTTACAATAATTAGGGAAAGAGAAAAATTTGTTCAAAAACGTTTCGGTAAATTTGGGTCCGGTTGTATTATGATTTTCGTTTTTATATGAACTAGGAAAAACATAAAGCCATTTATTAAATGATGACAATTTTAATTTTTATATGCATCTGTAACTTCAAAATTCTTTATAATGTACGAAGGACAATAAAATTTTATTTTTAATATTTAACATAAGACATTCCTATGATTATTGGCATTTATTGTTCTCCCCCCCCTCCAAGGAAAAAAACTGTTATATACTACACATTATTCAGGACTTACCTTTATTTATTGTCTCTTTCAGAGTTTTCATTGAATGGAAATCAAAGTTATTTCAGAGAAAAATGAATTAGGTCTTCTGTTATCGAAGCAATCAACCACTTAAGTGGTTTTTCTGAATGAACTTTCATTGGTTGAAATTTAATGAAATGATTTTGGTCATTAAAAAGTAAAATAAATAGAAATAGAAAAACAAATAATTTATTTTCTCTAATAACAAAATGCATCTAAAAGTAGCAGTGGCTACTGATGGCTGGTAGGCGAATGAATGAAAACTCGATAATTGACAAATAATCCACTATCTTCATTCGTTCTGATGTATATTTTTATAAAATTTAATTTCGAAGACTACATATGAATTCTGGAGTGCAATGTAGATCCACCTCCTCGTTGGTGCACCCTGGAAACGTAAATTATTACGGCTAAGTGATCTACTACGTCGGCATGTGTCGCCTTCAGTGCTCTTCTCTACGTGTTCTCCAGTGGAATGCAGGCGGTTTATCTCAGGTTAAGAAGCATGAGCTTGCCAAGAGTTTGGCTACTTATGATATTGACGTTTTCACTGTGATGGAGTCAAATCTCGATTTAGAAAATTTTAAATATTTCACTTTTAAGGGATATTCTCTATTTCTTCTACCAAAATCAAGTTAAGTTGCTAGTGGAATTCTTACAGGCGTTAAAGAATCTTTAACTGCTGATTTTAAAATCATTAAAGATATGTGTCATGGTAGTGATGTAAGTGAAGTTACATTTTTGGATGTTTGGAAGCACAACTCTCAATTTAGAATCCATTATATATACAGCCCTCCTAAAAACAAACCAAATTTTACTTACCTTGGAACAAGAACCACACGCTCTATTTTTATAGGAGATTTTAATGCCCATTCCCCATCATGGGGTTATAAAGAATTAAATGAGGCTGGATTAGAAGTGGAAGACCTCTTGCTCTCTTCTACTTACGAGTTGTTATTCGATCCTAACGACTTACATACATATTTACATTACAATGGAAATACATACTCACCAGACCTCTTGCTTGTCACGTCAGATCTCAGTCAGTATACCAAGAGAATCATACTGGACGATCCTGGCTCAGGACCCATCTACAAATCATCGCAGACATCTCTTCCCTGATTCGGAAAAATCCCTAAGTCCTCAAAAATATCGTGGCATTTTAAAAAGTCTAACTGGAATAAATACAGAACTTTGACAGAGTTTGATTTAGACCCTGAAAATATAAATTTTGTGGCATCTGTCGATCTCATATCACCAAATTTGTTTCAAATAAGATTATAAACTGTGCAAAATAATGCATCCCAAGAGGTAGATGTATGACTTATAGATGTTTTTGGTCTGAAGAAATCAAATCAATGAAAGAGAAAAGAAACAGATTAAGGAGAAAACCTGAACTTACTAAACGTCCAATCGATGTCAAGAATTGGCGGAAACAAGCGTCTTTGTTTAAAAAAGAGGTCCTCAAGGGAAAA
>BMAO01034449.1:0-20403 GCA_019973975.1 Trichonephila clavata | reverse complement strand
CCTTAGACTTTTGAAGCGGTAACGCTACCTCAAAGCTACCGGAGACGACTGGTCAACACGACATAAGCTTACATTTTTAAAAATTCTAAAATTAGACAGATTACTATAGCAAAATTCGTTATATTTGTCCATTTCTAAGTCAGATACAACTTTTTTAATCCTATATGCGATGTGTCTATAATATTTTGAAACACACTAAGTATCATATATATCTATTTATTTTTATAAATCAGCGTTTCTCAAACTGTGGGGCGCGCCCCCCAAAGGGGGCGTGAGAACCCAACAAGGAAGAGAGGGCGGCGCGAGTATATCGAAAAAATTATAAATAAAGATTATTTAAGAAAATTATTAATTTACTAAAAGAAAGCGAAACAAAATCCATTCTGAACATACACATTTCCACTGATAAAATTTTCTTTAAAATTTTTTTGTTCTTTTATCAATAGCAAACAAAGAGCACGTTTAATAATTAACGTTGACTTCCATGGATTGTCATATACAAAAATTTCATCAAAATTCAATATTAATCTTGATGATTTGTGCGGTTGCAGTGTTAACTATTATACCATGATCAAATATATTATAAATGAAATAAGTTTACATCCATTTCAGAAGATAAAAATATTTAAACATCTTTATTCCGCTCAATCCGTTTACACTATTATTTCCCTAGTCGGTTTTATAGTTCTAAGGCAACTCATTAAATCCATCATCAGATTCTTTCATTGCCAGATACAACAGGATAAAAGACTACTAATCTGAACTTAAAAATATAGACAAATTATTTCTTGACACAAATAAAACTGAATACACTATTCCTATATATATATATATATATAACGAAGTTCTCGTTGAAAGAGGTAAAAAATACCTAAGCTCATCTGCCTTCCTTCATCCATCAACACCTGTTACTACACGTTTAAAAAATCAAAGTCATATTTTAGCTTTAGTAGGAAATTACATTAATATTGCATTTAATACAATGTTATTGTATGGGGGGGGCGATGAAATTCACGAAAGAAAATTGGGTCGCAAGTACTGAAAGTTTGAAAGCACTGTTAAAAATAAAAAGCTTCTTTATACAAATAATATTTGTTACGTAGTAGCTATGAACACTAATCGATTGCTCGAAACATCTGCTTGAATTTTATGTTTTGTGATTTCTTCTTTAGTCTTCCATACATTTCTGATAGTTCAAATTACAAAAATTAAAAATAAAATGAAATGAATAAGTAATTATTTTTATTTAAAAAATAAATGTTTTAGGAAATGCAGGTGAGATATTTGTCATAAATAATCTCAAATATCTCATATACTGTTATAATAACGTTAATCTGAGGCTAAAATTTGACAAATAATTTTGGAGTAAAATATTCTCATTTTCCTTTTATATTTAAGACTAAATCATAGGATTCATTTAAATGGAATTTGAAATAAAAAAATTATTGTTATTATAAAAAAAATTCTGAAACGTGAAAAATATCAGTGATTTTATTCTTTCTTAATAAATTCATATTTTCCTGTTATTCCGATAGAATTGAATTTCAACAAATTGATACTTATATTAATTTTAGCTTTCACCTCTCTTACGCGCGTATAACATGTTTTTTAAAATAAAAAATTTAGATGCAATATACATGTAACTATCAATCTTCTGCTTCAATAATAATAGAAATAAATTGAACTTATCGAATAGAAACATTTTTTTTTTGCATTATTTTTACAGGATAATGTTCATCCTTGAATCCAAGTACAATGTTCCATTTCATGTGTTTTGATGCAGCAAAATCCTTCAAGAATAAAAATTATTTTTATAGTTTTATTTCCCTCCCACTCCTTTCTTCTAGTTTCTGAACCAAAAAAATTGTTTCCATGGGAAGGGAGTTGATTCAATTGTTCACAAATTGTCTCACTGTACAAACGCGTGAGCGCGGCCTCACTTTTTGAGCATTTTTATCAAACATATTAATTTACAGTTTATTCAACTCTTTTCTTCCTCAACATTCTGTGGATTTATATCAAACCAATCACACCATTTCTTAAAAATTCTGATTCAGTGTTCCATACGCTTAAAAATTGTCAGTTAACGAATTGAATTCTTGTATTGTCGCTTTAGAATTGAATTCGTGTATTGTCGCTTTAAAATGAACTGTTTGCAGAGAAAATTTGAATTTTGATCCAGAATTATAAAATAAGATGTGTGTATTTCTTTTTCAGAGGATGAGATGGAAGAAGCCAGAGACTTAATTATGGAATGCGTCAACAAAGTAGACTGGACAGAGGTAAGATCTCAAACATTGTCTTCGTTATTTGACCATAATTCAAAATTTCAAGGTTTATCAAAATAGCCCGACTGTAGATTCGCGCAGTAACGTTATTAATAATAAATAAACAATCATGTATCTTCATTACTTTTCCCGACAGCAGCGACCAATTGCAATCAAGCACAATCGAGGTTTTATGGCACTCAAACATCGGTGACCGGACATTTTCCGCTCTGTTTCTTACAATTGTTAATTGGTGACTCCTTTAATTATTTAAATTTTAATACATTATTTCTAAGGAGAAAACAACTGTTTTATCTTAATAGAAACCTCGTAAATAAGGTCGTTGCCAATGAAGTAAACAAAAATAATCATAGCATGTTCTTCATCGGGTATGTTATACTTATTGCTACAACTCTTGTTGTTGCTTCTTATGCCACCTGATCGGCAAAGGCCAGATCGAGGACCACGAAATTCATCATGGCAAAGGGCAAAAATGAACACCTGTCGTTAGCCGTGGTTTTGAACACCATCAGGTGACAGTACGATTTTGCTCGGTTCCACCCCAATTTTGAAGGAGAACACCCTGGGGGGGATCAGGGGCTTCCCATCTATCTTCCTCTTCTACCTACCTCATGTGAGGACTCGCGGCTCGACGGCTATTTAGATTATCCCCATGCTGCAAAGGGGCACTATACATTTATAAACATCCATGCCTTCTCCGGGATTCAAACACAGGCCATACGGCACGGCAGTCAGCGTCACTAACCACAATATCGTATGGGTGATTTGTTTATAAGTAATAGAAACAAAAGAAAGAAATGAGACGCTATATGGAATAAACGCTTTGCGCAATTCTCGTGACAGATTAGCCTCATTGGTATTTTTGAATTCGTTTAATTGAAAGAGAAGTAAATTGTCATTTTAAGAGGTGGTATTTAAGTAAAATAAATATCTCGCATAGTTAATAAACAAAAGAAATCTTCTGTTACGAACATATGCATGAAATGAATAAAAAGAAAAAAAAAGCAGAACTCAATAAAAAATTGACGCAGGCAGTATGCAAGGAAATTTCAAAAAATTATACTCTTTTGTAAATTGTTTCTTAATTTTTTTATCGCATTAGATATATACTTTTTGATGAATGATTTCTTAAACTAATTTACACATATATTTTTTTCTTTGTAGTTCAATGGTATTGTCAAACCCTGCAGTGAAGCCTTCGAAAACTTTGATGTAGAAGAAATGAGACAAAAAATGTGCCAGGCTTCCGACGATGAAATAAACAAGGTATTTTATGTAACGTATTATTATTATTATTATTTTTTTGCAAAAAATCCAATGTTTTTCTCTAGTGTAAATTTATTTCGAACTATAGCTAGAAGCTGAGCTAATAATACAAGATAAACGAAACTGTGGGCTACTTTGAGTGAAAATGAAAACCTCTATCTCATTTATAATATCCTTAAAAAATAGAATATTCAGTCTATTACCTTTTTATTATGTAAAGAAATCATGCAGAATTTGGTTTTCTGAGCTTAAAAAATGTTTGACAAATTTTTATTCCGAAACCAAAATTTTCAAATAAATCTTTCTGTGTAGCTTTATATTATATTTTACTTTTCTAATTTTCAAAAAAATAAAAATAAATAAATAAATAAAATAAGAAGAAATTAATAACAGCTTGGAAAACTTACCAACTTGCATCAACATAAACGTTGTAAAATTAATTTCGAAGCAGAATTCTCAATAAGTATACTGACTTAATGTTGGAGAATATTCTGCATAAAATTTTAAAGAAATATTTAAAGGAGTAAAAGGCTTTTGTGTGAAATTTTCAAATCCTCTAACAAAGTACGATGAAACAATGTATCTTCTTTTTCATCATTTATATATGTTAGGAATGTTTGTGTCGACATTTTGAACTTGTGCTTTGGATCTAGTCGTCGTACACATTTTTTTGTGAAACCAATCTTTTTTCTTTAAAGTTATTCTTTTTTTTTATCAAACGATGAATCAGATGTGAATTCCTCTCCTTTGCCAAAAGCAAGATTAAAAATACTTGTATGGAATATGTTCTCAGTTAAAATGTGACGATTTTATAACACGATGACCATATTGTAAAAGGAATTTTTATAAAATTAAAGATTTCTCAATAACAAATTGAATCGATTAAAATTTTGCGTGAAAAATCTGAAATATTTTTACATATTTTCTGGTTTAAATATATTTATTTTTTAAAACACCCTAGATCTCCATCTTTGTTTGTAGACCTTAAGACATGTTTATTTGTTTTGAATCCATTTAACTTTTGCTTTTTTCGTATAAAATGAAAAAAAAATGTTAGTGGGAAATTTAAAAACATGCAAAAAATGGTTTTCTGAAATCTAAATTTCCATAGTAAATCAAGTCAAAATTTTCGTTTATTGAGATTCAGTCCATCCAAATTTAATTCTTAGTTTTGGGTTTTGTTGTAGATTAAAATTAAGAAGCATCCTTTAGAGGTAAAGGAAAATATCTGTTGATACATTAAGTTCATTTTTTCAATTTACGCGATGTGAAGTTTATGAAAAGGTTGGAGATATTGCATGGTAGATGTTTGAATCCAAACTGTCTCTATAACTATAAATTATGATTCAAGAACATACTTCGAGATGAAGAATTATACAGTAATTTTTATATTATATCCCCGATATCAAAAAATACATACGTAACAAATCGTAAGCAAATTTTAATGTTTTTGTTTTTTTCCTAACAGATTGACAAATGCATTTCTACAAGTATAGATGAATCTGGCAAGGTAAGTAGAAAGAGTTTGAGTAAATAATTAAGGTCCACCCTCTTGAATTAATTAAAATGGTAATTGGACATTATTGCAAGCCCGTTGGCAAAGTTTAGTGACCTTTTTATTGGAGAAGAGTGAAGATTTATGAAATAAATTTTATTCTTACGATGTGCGTGTATATTTATGTAGCTGTGTTTTAAATTTGAATTATTCTTTTTTTTTAAGTTTTAAGCTTTTAAACGTACATTTGAGATTTTGTTTCGGATAGAAATTTCAACTCAATAGATTTCGGAAAAACTGAAGTAATAGCTATACAGCTGCCATAAAAGGCAAACAACTACATTAAAATTAGTTACTGCTCCTAACTCCCCAAGTTGATTATGTTAAGTGTTTCATGTTTTATGTTTTATTATGCCTTTTTTTTGCAAAAGAAATGGAATATAATTCTCAGAATATAATTGCTCCAAGTTGTATGAATTTGAATAGTTGTGCGATTGAAGTAAAATACCATATTCTGGAAAAAAACCATCGCAATTTGGATTAAGAGGAAAATAGGCGAAATGTATATCCACTTATGGAAGCATTAAAAACACACAGTCGTCAACCTTTGCTGAATCCACTAAATTTTGGGGGGAAAAACACTGAAAAGAAAATATATATAGATATATCTTATATGTTAAATAAATAACACATAGGTGTACACAAAAATTTCAAGAAAGACTTGAAAGAAAAAAAATATTTATCTTATTTTTATTAAAATCAGAAATAAGCTTATAAAGATGCATACATCTTTGAGCAAAAATGTCTATATATTTTACACGTATAGCTTTAGATGATTTAGTAAATTTTTTTTTCGTAAAACATTTTTAGTATATGATGCATTTATGAGGCATTCTTTCATGTAATTATTCCTAATTGTAGATTAATTCTTTTATGTTTTTTTTGTTCACAGAAAGAAGAAATGGCTGAAAAAGCTGAGCCAGTTGAGGTAAAAATACATCTTATCATTGAAAATACATTATGAATAATTTTATGAATTCCTAACTTAATCAGTTTTAATAGTGGATTTTTAGATTTAAAATTATTTAATTTTCGATTCCTTCAAAGAAGTAATTCAATACTTACATATACGATAAAGCAAAACACCAATCCGTAGCCCATTAGAAAAAAAATAAAGCAATATTAATTTAATGATTAATGCTGAAAAGTGTGATAACAATAATTAAATCTTTGGAAAAAAAGCACTATCCGGAGCTCAACTAAAATAAAAATATTGGTAAATAAATATTAATGAAATTTAATAATTAACTGCAGTAATATTATTTGAAGCATTAATTCACTTTTTTCAAGTGTGATTAATAATGTTGGTTTTGTTTTTGGTATCGAAAACGCAAGAATATAACACTTTTATTTAATTAATCTTTTTTTTCAACATTAACTATTTTTTCAGTTTTCTTTGAATAAACTGATCAAATAATTCTTCTAATAATTCCAAGTCTTTCAAAATGGAAAATAAATGCACGTTTGCTTAATAGAGGCATTGACCAATTTTGGGTATGCTGCTTCAATTGGTAAAATATCTATTGTCAAATAAATGATTTATTATCAATTGGTTTGAACTGCGTGGCTTTGAGCCACGCAATTCAAAACAAGATACACGTAATTCAACATTTTGAAGCACCACTATCACTTCTCTAGAACATTGAAGTACTTTGTTGAAATTGGATTCTACAGATTATAATCAATGTTCTAGGGGTAAATGTTTCTTTTTTAAAAAAATTATGTACTTTAATATCTTTAAAAATGATTTTCTTAAAAGGTAAAAGTATTAGTTGATTAATTTTATGAAATCAAAATAATTTTTATTGTTGTTGCTGTAGTATAACTTTCGGTTTCCTAGAGACAAAAGAATGCTGACAAAAATGTCAAACTTAACTCCTTCTTCCAATTACAGAATGAATTAAAACACAAATAAATATATAAACAAATAGCATATATTGTATTCTCTATATTGTATATACATATTATTTATACTATAAAATATTTATCCATTTATTTTTTTCTAGGAATGTCTGAAAGAAATATTTTCAAAGAAATAGTATATTTTCCGTCTCATCAAATGTATTAATTCAATAACATATTTTCTTATGCCCTTAAAATTATTTTTGTAGAAAGAAATGTATTTAAGCATTATGAAAAATAAATAAAAAGCTTTTATTCCATTTTGTGTAGATTTTTTTTTTCAAATACTATTTTTCACAAAATGTTGTTTGTAGACTATCATTTAACATAACTTGGATGAAAGAAAAATATTTAATTACATAATTACGCAAATTTCTGAGCAGTAAGCTTCATATGTGAAAACTTTTTTCAAAATAGTTCGGTTCCCTTCATTTTTATGTTAAAGTTAATATATATGTAAAACATTATTAAGGTTATTAGTACATGAAAAGTTTTTTTTAAATTTAAATTCCTATTCTTTCAATACATATGTTTAATACAAGCTCTCAGAAATATTCATTTTCCAAATTCCATTCGCTATAAGATATTTTCATTTTCTGGCTCATCCTCGTATCTAATTCAAAGATAAATTTAATCCTGACTTTCACATATAGTAATTAAAAAAATGAAAGAAAATAACATTCTTATAAACCATTTCAACACTCATTGCTAATAGATGCATTTGATATCACAGTTCATAATTCAAAGAGAGCTAAACTATAATGTTATTGGATTAATATAAATAAACTTATATATATACTAGCTGCATGGCCCGGCGTTGCACGGGCTTTTACCGAGGGTATAACTTAATCCCTATGTTACTTTCCTCCTTTCTTTCTGATGCCAGATTTTTTTGTGTGGGTGTGACGCGTACGATGTGAGTGCATGGCCCGTGACTGCGTGTCATGCCTTTCTCGTTTAACATTTTTCAAATTACGAAATTTCCCTACTATTTTAAATTTTGAAGTAAAATTGCTGATTTTTTAAATGTTCGACACCGATATTGATTCTTTTTAGAAAAAAAATCATAAAATATGCAAATTATCATTATTTCGTAAAAAAAAAGGTTTTTTTAAAATTCTTTAAAAAAAAGATAGTTTTCGGCATTTTATTTTTTAAATTACTGATTCTAGATGATAAATGAACTTTTTAAAAATCATATTCATTTAAATGCATCGATATTTATTCATTTTTTAAGGAATCATAAAATAGGCAAAGTATTATTGTTTTGAAGGGGAAAAAAATTCGAATCGTGACGAAATAAATGATGTTTGGTATTTATAAATTTATTAAATCACTGATTTCAAAAGAGAAAAGTATGAACTTTTTTAGTTTAGATGGTTTACTTATCATAATTATAAGAAATCCATACATAACGATTGAAAAATTTCGTTTAATGATTTATAGGAAATACTACTACTTTATTTTTAAAAAATATTTATTTAAGGCAATACATTTAAATGTATTGCAAATAAACTTATTTAAATTAATGATAACGGAGTAAAAACGCGATTAAACTTTTCACAAATATAATTAATGCAAAAATTCTTACCGTTACTTATTGAAACGACTGTTTATTTCTTTATTGCGTTGTTTTTGAGTGTTAGATTAAAAAAAAAGTTACAAAAAAAAGGTAAAAAGCTTTTATTTACACCTTTGTAGAATAAAATTCAAAAAGAAAATAATACTATGTGATAAAAATATATTTCAGAATATTTCCTTATATTTTTTATGGTATATTTTTCTTATATTCACTGTTCTTCAATAAATCAATCTTTAAGAATAAAAAGAACTATCGGTTGTGATGCGTTATATGAATGAGCTTCCCGCCGGAAATAGCAATGTTATGAAGGAGTTCCCCTTTTTCTGCATCAGTGAAAGACTCAAAGCTATCTCAACCTTTCCCGTCTTCCGAACAGAAAGCTAATGCAAAGTGAATGACTTCGACGGAATTGAGATTTTTTCTTAAGTTTTCATTTTTTTTTGAGGGCTTAACTTTCACGTTAAAGTTTTGAAATTTCACACATTAATTTCAAAATCAAAGTACTTTTAAATAAAAAATGTACAAAAAAAAAAACTGTTTAAATTACTTCTCGCAAAAACGGTATTTTATGAAAATCACAAAAAAATTTAAAATCCGTAATTTTTAAGCAAGTTTTTCAATCTTCCCACAGAAGTTGGACAACATTATTCTACAAACGTAATAAAGTTTCGTACGGTGATTTTAATAAATGACGAAGTTATTTAATGTTGAGTTAAAATGTTGAGTATTTTTTAAAAAATCATAGAAAAAAAGTTTTCAGCATTTTATTTTTTAAATTTCTGATTCAAAAAGAAAAACACATGATCTTATTTAACACAGAATATCGTTTTAATAACACGAAAATAAATTCATACGCAACGATTTAGAAAAAGATTTTCATAAAAACGCATCGGTCTTAACTCGATTTTAAAAAAATCATAAAAAATAGAAAATATTATTATTTTGCAAAAAAAATTATACTGTATCGTGGCGAAAGAAATGATCTTTCCGATTCTGTAATTATTTCTTGTCTGATTTAAAAAACAAAAATCAGATGGGTGTTTAAATAACGTCGAGAATACCGAAAAATTTCACCCTCTGTTCCATCACGGCGGGAAAAATAACGCGCAGGGTTAAGATAATTAAGTGTTTTAAGGTTTTTAATTAATATCTTTTTAACTAATTACAATATCAGAATGAAAAATAGTTAACGTCCTATTCTCAGACCTACTGAATATACGCACAAAATTTCATAAGAATCGGCCACACTGTTTCGGAGGAGTTTGGTTACAAACACTGTGACACAAGGATTTGATATATTAGGTATATATGTCGTGTTTTTTTTTTGAGTGAAGATCAAGCCATTTTAATTTAACCGTCTTTATTTCATGAGATCATTTTATAATCTGTCTGTAAGAGAGAGAGAGAGAGAGAGAGAGAGACAGACGGACACCTGTTAACCATATGAATCGGCGGCCCACTCAGAAACCATATGCTCTTCAAGTACGCTTCTGATTCAAGAGGTATACTTGAGAATTTAAGGATGACATATTGGTAATAAAATTTAATGATCGGAGCCGGCAAAGTTAGAGCAATGTGTTCTATATTCCCGAACTGGGTAATAAATATAATACTTAAAGATGTAAAGGGAAAATAAAAGTTAGAAGTTGTGACGGGTGCTTACGCGTTTCACTAAACTTCTCTCAAAGTCTTTTAAATTGTATTTATTTTAACCAATCCCCGCTGAGAGCTAAAAGTGTGACTTATGCAAATAAGATAGTTTCGGGTTTAGCGAGTTCGAAAGAGATATAAAAGGGAGAAATGAAATGAAGAGAAGAGGATGACTACGTGTTTTGATAGAGGAGTTAACTACGTGATTGATTAAGAAGGTGATTCTAGGAGATTAGTTTAACTAAGTGAAGTTTGTTAGCTGAAGGAAGATTATTGAAAAAGATTCATTAATTCGGTTCGGACGTAACTGAAGATATCCAGGATTGAAACCGCTCCATAGATTCTACAAGTATTCAAGATTCCTGTCTTAAAGAGATATCAGGTCTGTGATTTTTATAGATTAGATTTAAATGCGTAGTTTGATTGTATGCGTTATTCCCCGTGGTATCAGTTAGTGTTCCGTCGTTCATAATTGAATTCTGATCTCACTCCACTATAATTTGTTGTTCTTAAAGTTTGATTAATATTTGTGTATTTCTATCATAAGGAATAATAAATAATAGTGATTTATTATTTATGTAGTTATTAATTATGAATCCAACATACCCAAATTTAGATAATGTGCAAAGAGGAGTTATAAATCATAGGGGTAGTGAGAGACTACGACAAAGTGGTGTGGATTTAATTTTAGATCTAATTTAATTATCCTTACATTCCCCCCCCCCTATTTTAAAATTGGAGTAACGGTTGTCTTTCTCTCTTACAAACATAGTAAATTTTCAATATATACAAAACAGTGCATAATATTATATAGAATTACATTTTACACATAGTAAATAGAATTAAGTAACACGAATAATAAAATCAAAATACAATACAATAAACGAAATTATAACAATAAACAAAATAATAACATTTTTAAAAATAATAATTGATAAAATGAAATTCCTTACACATAAATGTACATTAGCGTTTTCAAATCTATATTGCATCCAGAAAAAGAGCTTAACGTTTCCTCCAAATCTTTCATATTATTAGATTTGTGTTGTTGCTAGCACATAGTCTACCTATGTGCAGTGTTTGTGTGGAAATTTATCATATTAAACAATAATATAATTTAAAATATATATGATATGCAAATATTAAGATACTAATTTTCTATTCAAATATACTCAGATGCCTTCGTAATAGTACTTAATGTTGTTACATAAAAACATACATAGCTGAAATACACTGTTAAAATATCAAAGCATAGACATGAATAAAATGATATGATTAATAATATAAGAACAGTTTATATAACTTATACATTATTCAGCACACAAGACTATATTCTTTTTACATGTATTATAAGAATAAAGAATATAAGAGTATAAGAATATATAAGAGCTCTTTTATTTATCTCGATTCGAAAAGGGGAATCATCTCTAGAAAGAAATCTATCATTATTATAATAATTATTTTCAACAACACATACAAATTAGTGTAGTAAATTTTTCACCATATTCACTTTTACTTCAAATCATCACATAAAACATTTTGAATCTCTCTGTAACTTTTTTAATTATTTATTTATTAGACACATTTTTCTCCTTCGCATTTCATATTCAGTAATATAATATACACCATACCAATACCAACACATCTCTCTGACAAATCTGCGTGATCAAATTACAGATGTTCAGGGATGCTATTATGAAAACAATAAGAGGTATATACAAATCAAACTAAATAAGTTTGTCCTCTTAATGTTTCAAGACATATAAAAAATCATAATGATTGTATTCTCTTCGATCCACTGTATTATTTCCAAAATCAAGTTGTTAAATTACTTTAATTTTAGACAAGGAAAATTTCGAGAAACAGTGAATCCTGATATGTTGCCAGTATATCAAAATACACAATTTCAATATGAGAAAAATTTAAATTTAGTAAAGTTAGTGATGAATAAAATAATTAACAAAATAATAAAATTCAGTGGATAAAAAGAATGCAATGTGTGACTTTAATTTTAATTTTCCTCATAATCAATTTCCTTAATATTAGTACATTAGAGTCATTTCTCTAATAACTAGCGTTATATCCTTTCAACTTTATAACACCAATACTTTCATATAAATGATATAATTCCTATAACAATTTAAAATAAAATAATGAAATACATTAAAAAAAAATTCTCAAAATTTTATATAATAAAACACACTTTACTTTCTCTTTTAACTATAAACAATAATATCACTTAACACAAAATATATTCAATAAAATTTTAATATCATTTATATAACTATTCCTCTTCGAAGAGTCTTGTTAAGCAAAACTCAGTCACTTCTGTACTACATAAATGTAAACTAATAATTTCACTGACCTCATTTTTTATAGGCAGAGAATTTTGGTTCATGGTAATCCACATATGTTTTTCACCGTTGATTTGATTTTGTAAATTTTTTCGATGTTGCTCTTTCATTATTGGATTCGATGGTGATTTTCAATAATTTATTCGATGTTGGTCAAATTCACATCGGGATTATTGCACATTTTTTCCAAATGTTGACGCGCACTTCACTTTTTTTTCTTCCTCGCCATCAGAGAACTTTTAATAGGGACTTATTTTGATTCTTTTGCTGCTGGAACGGCTTTTTTCTTTTCGGGGACAGGAGCGGTTTTTTTTCTACCATCGGAGAATGTTTATTGTAGAGCTGTTTATATTCGCTTTCGGTCGAAGTATAGGTTTCGTTTCCCGAGCTAAAGCGCCTCTTCAGCAAAGGGAGATACGGCGCGTTCCGGATTCTATAAAGTCCTTTAAAGCGATTTCCGTAGTAGTTGTCTGACTTTGGCGTCCATTTTTTTAAATGTTTTAAATTTTCGATGGCTTTGCATTAAAGTTAAAATTAATTTACAGGTTGCAGGTTTTTATCCTGCCGGCTTATTGCTGTCGTGGTTTTATTTAAGTGAAGATCAAGCCATTTTAATTTAACAGTCTTTATTTCATGAGATCATTTTGTAATCTGTCTGTAAGAGAGAGAGAGAGACGGACACGTGTTAACCATATGAATCGGCGGCCCCCTCAGAAGCCATATGCTCTTCAAGTACGCTTCTGATTCAAGAGGTATACTTGAGAATTTAAGGATGACATATTGGTAATAAAATTTAATGGTCGGAGCCGGCAAAGTTAGAGCAATGTGTTCTATATTCCCGAACTGGGTAATAAATTTAATACTTGAAGATGTAACGGGAAAATAAAGTTAGAAGTGGTCTGGATTTAATTTTAGATCTAATTTAATTATATATATATACATGCATATAATTAATAGAATAACGTTCTAAAAAGAGAATTATATTACTAATAAATCGTTTCTGGAAAGTTTCATAAGAAAATGTTTTGCGTAACCGATATTCCGAACATTACATAAAACTTTAATTCCAGAGATATTTCAGAAGAACCATTAGATATACGTATAATAATTTGTTTTAACCAATGATTAACTTGCGAAGCATTTTTTGGTTCGTTTCATTAAATTCTAAAGTATTTTTGAATTAATTTCCTTAGTTTAAAATTTTATTAAGCAAACCCTTCAGAAAACATTTCCTCGTTTTCAAACTTCCCGTGGTAAGTGGACCCATAACTAAAATTTTTATACAGTCCCATAACGTAGTAAAAATCGGGAATGGCACTTCTCTTTCGAATATTTCATTAACTACTTAAAGATATTTCTATACATTTTAGAATTAAGTAAATTCCCTTCCCCAACAATGAAAAAGCATAAAGAATCCAAATATCTAAGAATTTTGTTTTTTGTAGTATCAAATATTTAAATATTTCGAATATTTGGAATAATTGCTGAGAAGTTTCTTTTTTGTTTATAATTGAAACTAAAAATTCCTATAGTTTTTGTAATATGTTGACCTTCCAAAAATAAATTATTTCTTACACACTGGAAAATAATAATCTACGAAAAAAGGCCAACATTTCGGAAAAATGTTGAGTAGAAAACTTTATATAGCCAAATGTTTTGCGCAAAGGACAAACTATTTAAAGCACCATAACTCAGAAACTGTGACAAAACATTACTCAATTTAAGCTTATTTTTAATGATTCACGAACAAAAAAGAGAAGGAAAAAAAGAATTAAAGATTAGTTAGTTAATTGAATATGTTAATTTTAAGTTAGTTACCCCCTTAACACGGGTGCACAATAATTTAATTCACTTCGAACTATTAACAATGGCCTTTAATCCGTATTACAAAACAACTTTTTATTTATGAATGAAATTTGTTAAGAGTTTCACTTATTATTATTGATAAATGTACATTTGAATCACACACTGATCTCCTTTCCGTATTTTTGTGTATTGCAAAGCATTTATTGAGACCTACCTCTTAGGCTTTTCGACCTACTTAGTGTCGGAATAGATTGTGTCATCAGACTTCCTTCAATAACTTTCATGTACAATCGGTATTTCAATCTACTTTCTTATTTCAAAAACCAGGATGAAGAAATACTTTTTCCACAATTTTCAAAATTGATTTTAAATTGCTAAGTGTTTTTGTTCTTATAATATAATTTAGTGATCTACGGCAGGCTTCGGCAATCTATGGCACGCGGAACAATTCTCAGTTGCACTCAACTACCCTCTACATATTTGTCAATTTTCAGTAGATGAACGTTGATAATTTTGAAAGGGAGTTTATCAAACTACCGTCTTCAGAATTAATGAAAACAAAATTTATGAAATTAAAAACAAAAAAAATTTTTGAAAGAAAACTCTAACGATAGACAGACAGCTATTTTTTATTATTGCATGTATTCTGTTTTCCGCTTTTGATTTTACATATCTATGTAAACAAAGCTTTTCTATGAAAAATATTTTGGGTCGGAAAAGAAGCTGTTTAACAACTGAATGTTCCGAATAATTTGTCAAACTTAAAACCACTAATTATATCCCTAATATTGCGAAGGGCGAAATTCGCATGAAAATTATTTATATTTTTTTTCGTTTCAGGAGAATACTCATGTTTCTTGTTGTTCATTTCTTATTTTTATAAAAATTATGTTTAAACTGAACTCAATATCGCATGAGCAGATGTTCCGGTCAGGAAGTCAGTCTGACACGAATTTTGTTAAAAAAGGATACATAAAACATAATATATATACAATATGAATTTTTTATTTATGTTAAAGTAATATCTATATTTTGCTTTGTTATTTTATTGCAAATAAATATCTTGAAATGATGCACATTTAATACAGTCGACTCTCGATAATTCAAACCTATAATACGAACCTCTCGATAATTCGAAGTATATGCTCAGTCCCTTGAAAAACTCTTGATAATTCGAACTAAAACAATACGTTTGGGTGCACTCAATAATTCGAAGTAAAATCTGTGGCTGGCCAGACTACAACACGCAATATAATTCGAAGTTATCTTATAAAACTCTCGACATTTCTAACACTCACTATCATGTACAGTCCTGTAGAAAACAGGTTGGAGCTTACAAGTTTTGCGTTGTATTGTTTCTGCGTGTCTCCCCTGAAACATAGTCTCTTTAATGACCATCTGACTGCTACTCTTTCTTTGTGTTTTCCGGTTCCTCAGGTGAAAAGATACTTTTATTGCTTTCTTCTTCAAGTGGACAATAGACCAATTGCACCTAATGTCCGCCGTCCATATCTTTCGTTTAACACGTGGCCTTGCAACACATGTGTTTACAAAGGATAGTCCACTATTAAGAAGAGATGCATAGGATTGTGTATGAATGTATTCTTTTAATAAACATAACCTTTAACTTCTGTATAATATTTATATGTACTTTTTAAAAATTACTTTTAAAATAATTTTATATATGCGTACAATTTTTGTTTTATTGCATAGTTTCAAATTTAAACGTGTTAGGAAAAAACTCTCTTTGGTTTTTTTGGGAGTTTTTTTCTACTCTCTCTTGATAATTCGAAGTTTTTCATTGGTCCCTCCAACTTCGAACTATCGAGAGTCAACTGTATACAAACCAAACTTTAAATCTGTAATCTTAACCATTGTTTCCTTACTCTGAATGCATTGCCGCGGGAATCCTGTTTCAAATATTTCCTGCTGTGTGGCACTTTGAATCGTACAGGTAGGTTGGCTTGGCACACCACAGCTTCAAGGTGGCCGGGCCCTGGTCTACAGGTTATAGCGACCTCAGCAGAAACTAAAGTACAAGTAGCGACTAACCTTAAATTTTAAATTACGCGTTTAAATTATCGAAAGCACATATTAACCAATCACATATCTTTCCCTATTTTCTCATTTCCCCCGCATTACGCGACAAGCTCTTGGCATCAGGGACCTACTAATCGGCACCTGGCCGCCGCGGCACTCTTTCGGGCCAAGTGAGTGAGTGAGAGTTACATCAACGCCACTCTAAAAAGCTTCTCGAGTGCTGTTGGTGACCGACCTTGTAATTTTGTGTCGAGGTCGACACCTCACCTGAAAACTCCCTCTTCTAACTACCACACCACACAAACGAGAACACATTGTACCTCCTAGATTTAACGCGTATGGGCTTCCTGTAAGAGGTGGATATTCAGTGGCACTAGGATTCGAACCTGTGGCACTCCAGCCACGAGTACTTGATTATAACAGTGGCTACCATGGCCACGATATTTCAACCGAAAACAGCAGTCTTGTGCAAAGTTTCAATTTAGTCCAGAAATCTGCCATAAAATTCATCTTGTTTTTAAATGTCTTCTGTACACCGTATGGTCTTTTAAGACCCATACATGTCAGTTTTTAATCAAACTCGCATGTTTTGAGAGATGAGAAAAGAGTAAAAACATCTTTTTCCTTTTTTGATGTGTAACATCTTTCCTTTCGGTTGCTGGAGATTTGTGGGAGTGATTTCGTAAAAAGGGACGGAAATGCGTAACAGGAAGTTAGGGAAGAGCGCGCTATTAAATTTGACCAATCAGCGCGCTTGGTGGTGTCTCTTCGCTAGCCTCGCATTGAAGTTCTGTTTCTTCTTCTTCATTCGGGAGGGGCTCTAGACCCCCCTCCCTGCGGTCTAAGCCTTGGTATTTTTGTTTTTGTTTTGTTTCCTCACTTTAGTATCAGAGAAGTAGCTAAGTCCTTTAGCTGGATTTTGTAAAGATGTATATATTCACGTGGGGTCCAACTGTAGAAGCCATCGTGCCGTCAGCCTTTTTTAATATTGTTAAATTTAGCATTTCAAAAGATTCTAATTCAAAAATTCGATATCGTTTGCGTTTGACTCTAAATCCACTTCGCACATGCCAGCAAGTCTCTTTAGACTTCACCAGGGATAAACTTGCGATCCTTACGCTCAATTGTCAAAGTCTGAGGGCTCACCAAACAGATTTCGACGTTATTTCACAAGATTGTAAGTTACTCAGGTTAGCAGAGAAGTGGTTAGACAATGACGAACGTGTTTCGTACCTAACTTCGATTGCTGCGTACAATTTAAGCGACCGGGCCACAAAGCAGCTCGTGTTGCGATTTATCACAAACAGAACAACTCACATGTTGTGGCTCTTCATATGGATATTACTTATCGTCAAACAAGTGGACTGGGTATTGTTAGTCAAGATTTTGGGGATATATGTGCGGCAAAATGCTTATTTGAAAATAGACAAAGAGTGATTTCGGTGGTCGTATACATTTCACTGAAAACGGTTCGAAAAATTAAAAATTTCCTGCATATTCTACTTTTACCATATACCGAAGGTGGTTCTGCTTCTTAGAAAAACTATCAGTCGCTTCCCATGATTTTGAGTGGTGATTTTAAAGTTTTCAGTTTGCTAGAAGCCAAGCCACTCATAGCTTTTTTGAACGATGAACTCAAGCTCGAAATGAACACAAATCGAAATTTTGGGACAACTAACCGTGATATTGTTATTGACGCTATTTTTCAACGTTTTTTAAATACTTTGAAAATCACAAGTATATGAGTCATATTTTAGTTATCATAAGTTATCATTACCGCTCTTCCCCAAATTAAACAAGAATAATTATTTTTGATATAAAAATTGCATTACGCCTTGTGTTAATTAAATAAAATTTTCATTAAAGATATTATTTCCAATCGTACTCGATTAATTTTTTTCTGGATTTAAGATGCTATCGCGAATTTACCACGATAAGATGTCAGATGTTACACATCGTATGCGACTACTGTATAAGGCTCGTTTCTTTTTTTTTCTCCCTCCCTTACTCTCAGAATTTGAAAGATCTCCACTATTTCATTGAAGAATAACACATTATCCAGTTGCTATTGTCAAGCAATATATGTTAGTCACACTGATTTAAAATAAGGAATAAGGTGAAGGCAGCATAATCGAAAGTCCCGTCCTTAAAAGCGTTTATTTCTAAATACTATTCATCTTTTGAATTTTAATATTTTTTTTAATTGTCAGAAGTCATCACAATACATTACTGAACTAGTTAAGAAACTAAGCAAATAAGTGATATATATGTTACCGGCAAAGTATGAAATGCCAGTCGTTTTCAGGCTAAGTATGAAATATGAGATTTATTACATACTTTGCCTAGGAATTCTATAGAATGACCAAAGCAATTTAGGCAACGTATGATAAAAGTCATGATTTTCAATGACGTACATTTATAAAAGTACAAATGTTATTCTGACAAAATAATGAGAGTGCCATTAAAAAAATATTCAAAATATACAAAGGAAAACGTACCAAACCAAATTTATGTCTTTCTTTTTAAGGAAAACAAAACTTTTATATAAAAAAATAAGAAATTAAAATAAGCTACTTGTTGCTATATGGTAGGCTTGAGTGGCATTTAGATTTACACTTCATTACATTTTTCACGCAAAACAATTCAATGTCGATACTTTGTTTTAGATATTCATTTGACAAATCCTTGGTCGCTTCCATTGGACTGAGCAATTACGACTCACAGGAAAGGAGTTTCTGTGACCAGGAATATCTTTAATTCTAACAAGTTCTTAGAGCACAAAGAATATAAACTGTGATTTCGCATTTACTTGTTTTAAAATTCCTTCAGAAGGTGCAAGTCGATAGAAACCATCCTATTTTCCTCTCATTACAAGTGGCAATATATTGGCATTAAAAAAATCCCAGGTTTCTCAACAATGCCTTTTTTAAAAATAATTTTCTGTTTTTTGCTGACAAGGCTCACAATGGGGGATGTACAGTTCAATATCATAACGTGTAACATTTTTGTATTTGGCTGAAAGCTTTTTCAGAATTCTATAGCATCCTCAGAATCCGTGATGTAATATTGTATAGCAGTGCTTACCAATCATTTTATCTTTCAGACCGGAAAACGTTAGATTATTTTACCATGACCTGCTAAGGATGAAACATTGATTATTTATATTTTAAATTGTTTTGATTTAATAATTAAGTTGTACTAAAATATGCCTTCAAAAAATTTAGTGGCACCAAAAAAAATGAATATAAAGTAATTTTACATGAAATATAAAGGAATTTCCATGGAAAGTTAAACAAACAAGAGAGAAATACACCCCAGTAAAAAAATGGAAATAATTTAATACTCCTTGAGTGGCCCGATAAAATTTAATCCACGGGCCGGGGGTTTAGGACCATTTCTGTATGGTACTGATGTCTTCTTTAACAGGTTAAATGAGTTTACTTTTATTTTCCACAAACATTACACCATATCTATTCAACAACCAATAGTCACTAGGTTCCTTTTTAGAAGTCATTTTGGCATTTTGTATATCATTTATTAACTTCTACTAATTTCAGTTAAGAAAAAAAAATATTTTTCAGCATTAACTCGAATTTTGGCCAGCTCGTCGTCGAATAGTTGTTTCATGTCTATAGACCAGGGGTCTGCAAACTTAGCTATGGAGTGTCAAACCAATCTACCAATATGATTTAGCGTACCACACAGAAAAACATTTTTTAAACAATTCAAAAATTGACAAATTTGTTAAATAGTGCAACTGAGTATTGTACCGCGTGCCACATGCGGCAGGTGGGCCAATTTTCGCCAACCCCTGCTATAGACCATGGCTCCTTCTCCAACACCACAGCTTATTCCTCCATTTTCATACCAATTTTACACAGAAAAAAAATCAATTTTTTGTTGAAATAATAAGTAAAATTGAGTATTTTGACACTGCCGAATAAACCGCAATGTGTAACA
>BMAO01034448.1:0-19407 GCA_019973975.1 Trichonephila clavata | reverse complement strand
TGCATGACTTCGGTATCTGAACTGGCATTCCTCATCACCCAATTATGAATATTTCCAATCCTTTTCGCTTAACGGTATTTATAATTGGAATTTATAATTTGATTAATCTATAATCTTAAAATATACTATTAAATAATCTACTAGGCTAAATTGCCCAAATTAATTGGTATTACAGCAATCTTGGCAAACATTTAAGCGGACTTAATACAGTTGGAATGGTTTTGACGAAAATTACTTAAGAACTACCTTCGGAGCACTTTTTTTTGAAAAATATAAATTTTCAGCTATAAATAAACATTTTTTTTAAAACTTGAAATCGGACCTAAAACTAAGAATTCAAAAACAATTTGTTCAAAATTAAAAATAATTTTGGGAATTTTGAGTGAAATTTTAGTGAAAAATTGCAGTTATGGTAAACCTTGTACTGAAAATTCTAATTAATATATTCTAAAAATATTTGTACTGTTCATAAATAACATCAATATCTGTGTTTAGAGTTATAATATTTGTAATACTTTTTGAAAATTAATAAAATATGTCTATTTTTATGCAAAAACTAATTTTTTACAAAAAATAAAGTTATTTCTCACAAAAAGTGCAATAAAATACATAAATATATACACAGAGATTAGATTATAGTCCAGAATACAGTAAAATTAAGTAAAACATTTTCGGAAATTTCAATTCAATATCTTAGAAAGAAATCCTGTGGTGAACTTTATCGTGAAGCAAAAAATTGAAAATTATAATTTCTCAAAAACGTATTTAAAGATTTTAATACAATATGAAAAATTTTCTATTAATTTTGTACATTTTTAAATCCACCGTATTTATAGCTCAAACTCTCTTTAGCTTCATGTTTAATTAATTTGAACTTTTTTAAAAAACCTTTTGCAGTTTTCTAGAGTGTTTTATGGATTATAACAATTAACATTTTAGAGAAATTTTAGTGAAAAATAGTAGTTATGGCAAATATTTTACACAAAATTCTAATTAATGTATTTAAATAATATTATACAGTACATAAATATTATTTAGTACTGTATAAATATTTTAAATACATTACAGTATTAATGTACGATGTACACACATACGATGCACAGTACAATAAATATTATTTATGTACTGTACATCGTTACCTATCTTTTCAATCCAGTTGCATAACATTCTGGACACATAGGATTTAAATTATTCCAAATAAAGTTTGGAAATAAATTATTCAATTCACTTTAGAACCTTGAAATTTAGGTTCTTTCTTATCAAAACTTTCGAACATGCTAAATTTCGCTGCACTTGCGGAAGGAATATTATTCTTTGGTGCTGACTTGGTACTTCTGGTTACTTTAAAAGCTTTTAAACATTTTCGATCTAGGTCTCAGCATTTTTAAATGATTAATAATGAAATAAAGCATTAAAATTAGATAAAGTAAATGAATAATCTGCAAAAATATTAAGTAATAAGTAAGAACGCTTCAGCAAGAACAACGTAAACAAACTACAAATGCGAATAGTAATGTCATTCAGTAAAACACAGCTACTAGATAAAATATATATGTATATAAATAAACACATAAAGGACACGCGTTGTGATCTGTATTTAAAATAAGCATTAGACATTTATATTGCTTAAAAGTCACAAAAAAAGTCGTTCAAACTATTTCCTTACATATTTATGTCTCTTTAAATACCTGCTTCCGGTTTTGTAAACTCCATTTAAAGTTACTAATTAAGCTGTAACTTTTCTTTTAATATCGTAGAAACAAAAATGAAGTGTTTTGGAATCTAAAGGTGGTGGTGTGTGTGTAATCGATGGGCTATGAAATAAAAAACATAAATGAAGTTTCGAAAACTTTCCCCGAACGGTGAATTTTGGGTAGTCACATACCTTAAATCATAGATTCCAACCTTTTTTGAACTTGCGCCCCCCTTTTCTAGTGAATATTTCGATACCGCCCTCTCCC
Organism: Trichonephila clavata; assembly: GCA_019973975.1. NCBI lineage: Eukaryota > Metazoa > Arthropoda > Arachnida > Araneae > Nephilidae > Trichonephila > Trichonephila clavata. Next base: position 17,446 of record BMAO01034448.1, on the reverse strand, counting down.
ACTCTAGAGAAATAAGAGTGTACATAAAATATGGTGAAAACAAGAGTTAAATTTAAAAAAATATTCTATTTTTAAATATATAGAATATATTTTTTAATTTTTTTTCAAAAGCCCCAATTTTTTTACTTGAAAATCTGAAATAGCTATTGCCACAAATATATTTTAAATGTGCAATAATATATAGTTTAGTCATAGATAGGATATTGTTGGAATTGAAACGCTACTGAATTGCTTCTTCATTTAAAAGTTTTAGCTTACCTGTTATAAAGCAGGCAGGGATTTTGATGATACGAAGTAATTCATAATAAACTATAGCTTTCAAAAATAAATATAACTTGACAGTTACAGCTTTTAAAGAATCACACTTAAATTCCTGATTAACATATTTAATTATATTTCTTGGATAATATAACGTAATGAAATGCATGGACAAAGCATTTTCCCTACTGCTCACAAAGACAACGCGTGCACTACAGAAATTAAAATGCACTATATCATTCAATTTAATGTGGGTTTGAATGCAATGAATCTTTAAGTTTTTCATCCACTTCCCGAACTACCAAAATATGTGAATTTTCGTACATTATATAGAAATGATTTAAATACATACAATCAGCATAAGTAAACAATATTAAAGTTTTCTTTTGTTTGTACATAATCAGCGTGTTTTTAAGTCTTTTTAGACTATGTTTGGTTAATCTGTCTAAGCCCCTCCGTGCCAACTCAACGCCCCCTAATTTTCTCTGGTCTTTTACTGCCCCCTAAAAGCCTCAAACGCCCACGTTGAGAACCTATGCTTTAAATGAATATGTTGTTGAAAAATTAATGTTTCATGATAAGAGTCAGTGGCGTAACGGAGAACATTTCAAGTTTTGGCCCCCCAAGAGGGATTTTACAAAGGGTAGGTACTTGAAGGCAGTCAGGCTTTGGGCCCCTAGAGCCCTGTCTCCCCCATGTGATGCGGGGGTGTACGTTACACCACTGATGAAAGTGCCGTATATTCATTAATAAGGAAAAAAGACAATACATATAATGAAAAGATTTTACATGTAGAAATACTAATTAAAGCAATTTTTATAACTTTAAGCACTGCAAAATTGCATTTTTTTTTTAAATATTCATAAAATAATTTAAATAGCCAAATCTTTTGATGTATTTTGTCGCATTACCTTCGTAGCACAATCATCAGGATAGTAGACGTTTACGGGATTGAAATAGTGAAAGATCAAGTGGCGATATTGAGGCTTGATGCGTTCTCAACCATTATTTGTAATGCATTCTAATTAAAATATACTGCAAAAGAGAGTATTGTTATTTAAAACTGGCAGAGAATATCTATCTTTTAAGGCGATTAGTTGCCTAGGAATAATATATTCTTCGTTCCATCCAAGGGAAATATTTAAAAGGCACAGAAAACTTGTAATCCAGATTTCTGAAACTGAATCTATATCGTATGTGTAGTTTATCGCAGGCGTACAGTTTGAAATCAATATACATATACATGAATAGAATCAAATTTCAGGTACTATAATCTTTCAATGGAAAATGAAAGATCCGTCTAGTTAGATGACTGAGATAGTTATAAATAGTTTAGGTGGGCGGGTAACGGGGATGTGACGTCATTGGGTAAGGAGAAGTGAAATGCTTTACTTGATAATTATTAATTTACGGAATATAATTTACTATAAAAAGTAGTCTCTTCCATGGGATTATGATATCAGAAGAATAATTAATTATTGCTTTTACGCAATATATATACATAAATAGAATTTCATTTCCCTCTATATTGTAAGATATTTAATTATAAACCATTTGCTTTTTATAAATATATATTACAGTTTGTTCTTCTTGGTTTTTGGTTTCAGAATTTCACCTTTTTTTGTTATGTAGGTTATATAATTAGTCTCCATCATTCCTTGTAAATATTATTATATACACTGCACATACTTACATAACATTTAACTAATGATTTATTTCCTGATCTTTTTCTTACAAATTAAATTTCTACGGACTGTTTTATCGTATATATTGTTAAAAGAATTACAAAAATATAAAATCACTCTTTTATTCGACTACGGGGAAAAATTCATAAAAATAGTAGTTAAAATAAATAAAATTTATTGATTATCTGAAAAAAATAAACATTTGTAAGAAAATATAATAATTATTAAATTTTGGGTAGTTTTGATAGTAAGAAATGGATGGTAGTACAAAATTCTATTTTTGAATTTTTTTAAACGGAAAGCACTATTTTAAAAAAGCACTAAAAAATTACTATTTTTTTAGATATGCGTCAAAGTGGCATCCCACGCACACATTAAAAACATTTTATGGTTGTCTTATTGTACCTTTAAATATATATATAGTATAATAAAATAAAAAATAAGAAGACAAAATTATACAACCAACAAAGCTAAAAGAAAGAAATCAGATTCTAAGAAACATAACTAAAAAAAAAGGTGGAAATGTATATTGCATTAGATTTAAATAAACGTATGTATAACAGGAAACAGAGTTAGAACTTTAAAATGAAAGAAACCAAAGGAGCCTATGGGCTAAAATGGAGACCTATTATGATTTCTAAAGCTGTTGCTGAATTTGGACCAGCAAAATTAGGGTTAAGTATACTTTACAGATCCACCTTCCCCGTACAGCAGAAACTTTCGACATAATAGAAAAAACTGAGCCATATTGAAAAGTTAGGCCTAAAACCAACACACGTGTATTTTGCATCAGACAGAAAAATAAAATAAAAATATGAAAGGAAAGGTTTTTCTTACAAAGAGATGAATATAAAAAAAATTTTGTTAAGGAAAAACTAAGAAAACTTGAATATATATATATATATATATATAGGTGTGTGAAATAATTTACACGTTAATCTTCTAGTGAGTGAGTGAATATTAACGTCTTACTGTTTAGCTATACGAGGGCTTTTAATAACGGACTTCGTAATTTAGAACCATAGTTAAGTGACGAGGACGACACATGAGCTGGCACCTCTCACTCCTAACTACCACAAATCGCCAACGGGAGGACATTTGAGCTCTCGACAGATTTAACGTGCATCACTCCCTTATACGGCGGGTTTTCAGTGGTATTGGGCTCGAACTCATGACACGCCAGCCACGAGTCCGTTACATTGACCACTAGGCTACTGCGGATTACGTTAATCTTCTAACTTCGCGTAATAATTAAATTAGGAGTTATATACTTCCGGTTAGCTTCATTTTGCAAAAAGATTAGAATGTTATGGAAGATTTCAACTGCTTAAAAAAACGCCGGAAACCGTTCGTGTTTGTCATATGTATATATAGTAGTTTTATATAAGTGTGTATGTTCTGTGTTAGTTAATATGTTCTGTACGTAAAATAATAAAGGAAGATGCATCAAGTCTTCTCATCCATTTTGTGGCACGACTACAACATAAACACAAAAACATCTAAACTAAGAAAATGCAAAACTTCTTCGACATAGTGTATTCCATATATATATATATATATTATATATTATATTATATATATTTATATTATATTATTATATATATATATATGTATATATAATATAATATATATAATATATATATATATATATATATATATAAGGTGATTAGTAATTATTCCGTTAAATGAAGGACTTTAAACTGAAACGCGCTTTTCCAACACATTATCCTAATGCTACTAAAATCCGCCGTGTAGAGCCTGCTGATGCACGTTAAACCGGTCGAGGCTTAAAGTTCTCCCGTTGGTGTGGTGTGGAAGTTATATAGGCGAGGGAGTTGCCAGCTCAAGTATCATCCTTGTTACTTGGCCGTGGCTCAAAATTACGAGATCAGTCACCAATATACCTCGTATTGTTTCATAGCGTGGCGTAAATTAAAATTAAATAAGATCTGTTTTCTAATTTTAAAAGTAAGAAACTCAATAAAACATGCAGCGAACATTCAATTATCCGAAAGAGAATTACTTAAGCAGTTGAGTATCCAAAGGATCATCTTTAAAAACTTTTAAAAAATAATCCAGTATTCTACTCCTGTAGCTTATAGCAAAAACTTGTAGCTGTAGTTCGTTAAAGAGTGTGGTTATGATTCTGCAGTATTTAGTGTTGGATGGTATTTCTAATACTGCATCTGTTTAACCTTTATCTACCACATTATGATTTACTAAAATTTTTTCATGCAATATATTCTTTTTTGAATCACTGCATTAAAAATTAAGGGATATACATAAATAAAGTGCTCAACTTTGGGAAATTTAATGCGTTAGAGCTAATTAATTAAATCGGTACTTTAAAGTACTGTCAGTTCACAGAAGCCTCAAATATTCTCATAATACGAAAAACAGAATGACTTTTTTAACGTAGTTTTAACTCTTAAAAATGCTTAATAATCAGAGAACACTAATATTTTACAGCACAAAATATTTATTTTTAAAGATTATTAGTTTTTTAAAATTTGTTTAATTTTTTACAGAAATTTAATTTGATGATTTTTTTTATTAATGCACAGAAATTCATTACACGTGTGCATTTTGAGTGAGGTTTCAATTGAATGTTTTTTAATGTACTGCATCCTGGGGTAAGAAATGCTGTATTTTCTTAACATGAACTATTGCACCTTGAGATCAGTCTCTTGATCGTCATCCTAAGAATCTAATGGAAATTCCAGCAGATCATTTACTGGGACTTCTTCATCTGAAATTTATCTGTTAATACGTCATTGATTTCAGATAGTAGGTTCTGTAATAAATCCAAAGCCTCTTGAAGACAGAGTTTCTTTTTTCCAGACATTCTAAGAAAAGAAATAATAATAATAATAGCACCTTGAGAAAATACCCTATTGTTGTTAAATCTCAGTTACACATAAAGAAATTAAAATGTTGTTAATTTTTGAAATAAGAACAGATATTTCATTTAATTGTATGGCACAGAAAAGGAAGCTCCAATTCAAAGTTCAAAATTTTTTCAAAACGTTACAATAAAACAATAAAAAAAAAGCAAAATAAATAAGTTAAGCTGAAAGAAACGCCAAAAAAGAAAAGCATAAATCTATGCACTATAGTGATGACTCTACAACATAAAAAACAACAATAAGCTCACGGACAAAAAAAATTTTTTTTTGCTTCAACACCCAGTGTGCTGCCGGTACTTGTAAGTACCACAACGCTTTTCAACTGTAAAATTAATTATATACACAGTTCTCTTAAAATAAATAGGCAAATCCTTTTTTAAGGTCTTGACTGACATACAAAAAAAACCCCCACCTTTTGTCATTAACTACTTTTTCAGAACAAAAATGACTATCTTTGCAATCGGATCAAAATGTCAGCTGAAAATGCAATTTCTGCAATAAAACTATTCACCTTCCCCGCTAAAATACTCATCATAGTACCCTTGCTGCCATATATCTTAAGAGAGTGGAATTAAAAAAATATTCCTGCTAATTATCGTCAAAGTATTCATAAAAATTGTTATTCTACGTAACTTTAAAGTGAGTGGTACCTTATAAGTACCGTCGGTACATCAAGGGTTAAAAATCAGTAAAAACTTAAAAAATTCGTGGAAAAAAATGAAAAATTTCTTGATTTTGAAAACGCTGTGTGCGTATAGAGTCTTGAATAATACATAAAACGTAAATGGATTTGAAAATGTTGTCGAGAAAATAGCTTGTGATTGCTTAAGCAAAGAGAAAAGTTCAGCTTATATATAACAGAGTAAATATTGAATAAGATGAAATCGTACGATGTGTAATGTTTTGGCATCCAAAAAAAAGTGTTAAGAACCATTCATCTTTCTTTAGGCTTCAGTTTATGAAAAATAAGTTCTAATAATTCGGAAGAGATTTGGATAGATCCATAATAATTTGATGTTGGAATAATGTTAAACCATAGTAAATGAGCTTCTATGAAATCTGCTCCAACACAAAGAATAGTGATAGAATGATTAATGTCAATATTTTGTATTATTTTATCCAAATGATTTTGCATCTTCTTTAAGTACTTTAGATTTTGTATTATTTTTTATTTTAAAACTTAAGGAATGTAATTATGTGCATTACTTTTATTTTACTTTTTGTCATCTTGTTCTCAGAATCAAAAGAGATAATTGCACGAACTTTTAAACTCTCTGTAGTAATATATATAATTAGTATCATCCAATAACTTAGTAGAGCTAAAAGTATCTAGGAATGGATATATTTTTCTAGCTCTCAAAAATATTGTAGTACAGGTATGAGTAAAGGAGTTAATCAGTTTTTTTTCCCCTCAAATTAAAGTTTTTAGATTTATTTTTCCGATTCTCAAATATTCAATTAAATATATTAGAAGTTTTCATTGCAACAAAATAAATGATTGTGATATTGTTACATATTTTAAAGTGTCTGCTATAAAAGTATTTTTTATATTGCCTACTTTTACGTAGATATTTGATACATTGAATTAATTTAAAATCTAAATAAACTCAGATGAAAGTTTTAAGCTCATTTCATAATAAAAATATGCATGGTTTTAAAAACTTTGATTATTTTTTAATTTTCTACCTTTTTTGTTAATATTTCCATCTGTTTATGTTACTACACATTTAGGTATCAATAGTTGACGAATTATGAGCAAGAAAAAATAAAACAGAGAGATTCATATAGACTTGTTTACAAATCTATATGATCCCCTCAAGTCCTGCAGGCTGCCTCAAAGTCGGCGAAGGGGTGTACCTTGGCGGAACGGGTGAAGTACGCCGGGAGAGTAATCTCCTGGTAGGGTCACCCAAGGCGTGAAGGCCGCTCCACTACGCTCAGCTAAGGTATCCTAGGCGCATTGGAGCTAAGTCAATCTTCTACCTTTGGTGCTCCAGGTACTCTGTACTAACAGAAGCTGCTCTTTACCTTCTCCTTCCACCACTCGGTTTCGTTAGAAACTCAAACTTGGTTAAATATTTCAACAAATTAAGAAGCTATGAAAATCAAAATCGAACATCTGAATATTTGTGAAAGTGATAAATTGCCAAAGATTAAAGAAGAATAGCCCATATTCGGTTTGGCTGACAATAAGAAGATAATTTTCCATTCTGTATAGTGATCTTCTCTAAGATCTTGTGTGAACCCGATTGATGGCCTACCCGGAGTTTATTTCATACTAAACTTATGTCCGTCACGAACAAGAACTTAGATGCTCCCGATTACCTAAGACAGTTGGCTGTGGAAGTCATAGATGGCATTCCGAGTGATTCCATTTTGATTTATACAGATGGCAGTAAAGACGATTTTTGAACAACGCTGGAAGTGGTGTCTTTATAAAAAGTCTTTCAGTCCAGCTTTCTAGACGCAACCCGGAAAACTGCTCGGTATTCAGAAGCGAATTAATTGCCATAAATGAAGGATTAAAGACCATCCTTGAGGGCACTAATTCTAATGACATTTGGGTCCTTACTGACAGTCGGAGCTCAATTCATTATCTACAGAACTGGAGCAATATATGCGACTTCGTGGGCATACAAATTATAACCTATCTTAGAAATCTAGCCAAGGGAAGAGAAGTCCACTCTCAGTGGATTCCCTCCCATGTTAACATCCAAGGAACGATGCTGCAGACATCTTGGCTAAAAGAGGTTGTTCTGAGCCTCTCAACCGGGACTACAAATTAACATATAAAGAAATTTTCTCTATAAAGAAAAAAGCAGTCAGACAAGACTGGCTCACCCCTCCCGCCCATCCTTAGTTCAGCAGGAAGACCCCGGTGAAGCTTTAGAATTTGGAGTGACAGAAATGATCAAACGGCCATCTCAAGACTCATATAAGTGGACATTTAAAAAACATGACATTTGACTCGGGACGCAAAGTCTTTTCATTGTACAAAAAATGCAATCTGAAGTTGCATCCCCGATCACATCCTGGATTGCTTGGGGTTCGCTCTGGCGGATGTTTATGAAAGTCCTCTACTGGTGCTTGACTTCGCTAGAGTTCACGGTATCATGGATCTGATCTAGCTGCCGCTAGATCTCTGAGGGATTAGAAACAACAACACCAACACATCTATACAAATAAATAAAATTGAAGTGTCTGTTTGTAATTTCAAATTAATAACTTTTTACTAAATGCATTTAAAAGTAATAACGGTACTTATGTTACAAAAACCATTTATAAATTTTTTATCAATCTGTCTATTTAATCCGGTTAATCTCTGAAACGGCTGGACCGATTTTGACGGGTGAGTGAATATTAACGTCGCTCTGTTCAGCTATACACGAGGTCTTTCGGTGACGGACCTCGTAATTTTGAACCATGGTCAAGTGACGAGGACGACACCTGAGCGGGCACCCCTCTCCTAACTACCACACCACGGGAGAACGTTTGAGCTCTCGATAGATTTAAAGTGCATCGCTCCCCTACACGGCGGAACTTTAGTAATACTGGGCTCGAACTCATGACACGCCAGCCACGATCCGATACCTTGACCACTATGCTACCGCGGCCCTCCGATTCTGACGGAAATTCAGCTGATGTTATCAGGAGTAACTTAGGCTACTTTTATATTTTAGACAAAAAATTAAGGTTGAGTGAAAACAGAATTAAAATCAGTGAAATAGTGAGCAATATCCGATTCAAATAGGAAGCATGTATTATTATAAAAATGGATATTTATATATATGGCTTCGCTTCACCCAACACCGTTCAACCGATCATTATGAAAATTGGCATGTATAAGTATTTTTTGTGGAGAAGGTTTTTGTGCTATCCTCTTTGCTTCAGCTCCTCACCAGGTGGCGCTACAGTATATCAACTTCTACACCGTTCAATCAATCGCCAAGTTGCCAACATGATCGCCAAAACTGATGCCAACTTGGCTCTATCACCAACATTTCGCTATGTTTCGATTGAGAATCGCCGTTATAATGTAAGGAACGGCGTTGCTTGCGAATCTTACAACTTTAACATAAAATAAATGCAACAGAGATTGTAATATTAACTTATTACCTATCCACAGATAAATTATTTACACTTTTAAGCGTTCGTTACACAAAATTTATAACGATGTGTTACTTTTGATGAGCAGATATTAGCTTAGGAATGTATTTTCAAAAATCGACCCTGAAGAGAGTTATGGGGCGTTATAAATAAAAAAGAATTCTTTTTATCAGCTATTAGACTTTCAGACTTAACATTCAACAAATATTTGTTCAGCTGAGATATACAAAAAGTTTTTTTTTGTTTAATTTGCAATTCACGTAAAATTAACTCCTTAAAAACTCCTTTATCTTTCAATCTGTATTATTTAATTTTTCAATTCACCCGTGCGAAAGACGGTATACCAGCTAGTATTAAATAAAAATCAAACCAAATTCGTTGCCTGCGAGCTATAATGAGGATAAAAATAAATAATTCATGTATTTGGAAATACATCTAAGAGCTTTATATAAATGTGCTCTATTTCTTAGTTTATTTTGTTGTTATTATTCATTTCCTAAAATTCTACTCTTTTGGTCTTTCTGATATTTACTATATCCACGTGTTGTTTGACACGATTTACATAATTAAATATTTGAAGAACGTTTTGACTCTGATAAACATGAATAGTCATTTATTTTGACTCATTTTAATTTGATTTTTTATTTACATAATTTTTCAATGTAGAAATCCATAGTGGTGAAATATTTGAAAAGTATATTGGGAAGAGAAAAACCCATTTAACAATATTAAAGCTAACGGGTAAAATCAACTTTTAAATGATTTATCTTGAAATATAAGAAATATTTTAAGTGGAAAATCCAAATTTTCATTGTTATATATATATTTTTTAAAATCCTAATTTTAATTTAAAGTATGTATATATGCGGATACCATGTTAAAAAAATATGTTAACTTTCTTAAAAATAAAGTCAGATCATAAAATTTTAATTTTTGAAAGTAATCCAAAAGGGGGAAAAAAGATTTAAACGACTGATTGGTTTTTCAATGTATAATTTTTTTTCACATTTCGTGTTTTAAGTTTTCAAATGATATTTTCAGCTTCTAGATCTGAAAACTACGTAGAAAAGTTTTAATAATCTAAGTTTTTCTAGCTTTAATTTCCTTCATATTTTAATATTTGTTGAAGTACATTACATTTTTAATAAAAAAGAAAACGATGTCCTGGATTTGAAAAAAAAAAAAAAATAGAAAAAGATTTTATTTCAACAAGAATAAGAGTAAATTTAATTTAAAAAGCACAGAAGACCCAAAAGAACTCGAAGAGGAAAAATTATAATTGGAAACTAATGAACAAAGAAAAGTTATAATTGAAATCGAGGAACAAAATTATTTCCCGAGCGAAGAAGTTTCAATGCAGCTCTGCTGCTTTAAAAGTTAATATAAAAATATTGACAATTCGATAAAAATATGACATAGAGCAGTTCTAAATTTAAATTTGTTTTTGAAGCTTTCAGATATTAAAAAATTCTTTGAATTCAAAATACATATTTTACGAGTCAAGTTAATATCGAAAATAAACTTTTAAATAAACTTAATATCCCAACCGTAAAGTTATGTATTCACAAAATCCGTTCTTTAAAATCGTATATTAAGGAAAAGGAGAGAATATGAGAAATAGAAAATAAATTCAAAAGTTAATATCTTTTTCTGCATGCATACATATTTCTTATCAAACATAAAATATTGTACTCTTTTTCTTTCGATATTTCTTTATATTTGTAATAAGTAAATATTTTTAGTCTAAAAAACAGTATGTAGTTCAGAAAAAACTAAAATCACCGGGAAACTCATAATATTGGCAAAAACTAATTATTGGCAACAATAGAGTTTTTTTAAAACATAAATATATTGTTACGATTTTGTGTAGTTAATGCTTAAAATAGTGTAAATAATTTATATCTGGATGTTTAATACGTTAATATTACTTTCTGTTGTATTTATTTTATGATAAAATTGTAATATTCGCAAGCAACGCCGTCCCTTACATTATAATGGCGTTTCAATGGAAACTTGGCGAAATATTGGCGATACAGCCAAAGGGCATCATTTTTGACGATCGAATTTAGCGTCTTGGTTATGATATGGATGTATCTGAAAATTACCGGAGAAATCTATTAACATCACGATCATGGCATAAGCGGATTTTTCGAGAAAGACCTCAAAGGCAGTTACGCAGACTATCAATAGCAGTCGCTCGCTGAAACTGGCTGTTGAAGAGTTCACTAGCGAGTAGTTGCTTGCGAATGAACTTTACGTTCTTGTGTGTTTAGATGCTGATAGTTGAGTCTGATCTCTGAAGAAGGCGTGGAAACTTTCTGGGGTTTTGTATGCGATTTTACTGTTATATTTTGTATTTTTTAAGGATTTTTTTCTGACAATAAGTTTTTATTGCTCTTAAAAAACTGCTTTACTCTCTAAACTGATAGCATAAGATAACGAACCCATATCTACGTACAATATCTAAATTCATTCGCTCATTTATAAGCAAGGAATTGAACCTTTCATTATGTATGGTTCTAAAATTTGGGGTAAGGCACTTAAAAGGGCGATGAATTCTAAATATTTGAGACGCATACAAAGAAAGATGCTCCTGCGGTCATTTGTGGTTATCGTACCATAAGTTACGAGTCAGTTTTTGCTATTTCTGGATTCCCTCCAATCGACATTGCTATTCTTCATAATATTGCTTTTAGGGAAAATCTCGCTGCTTCTTCCATCTCTAGTTATGATTGCACTATATCTCCATTTTTCTCCCTCATCCTTCAGAGAGGAATTCCATCAATATTATAAAGCACAGTGACAAAAATACTAATGATTTCCCTGTTATTTGCTATACTGATGGCAGTAAAATTGCTGCAGAGTTGGTTTCACTTTTGTTGTGTTCAGGAGTCGTGTAGAATCTGAGTACTTTCAATTTAGAATTCGTGATGAATGCACAGTTTTTGTAGCTGAATTTTATTTTTAAACTTCGCCATTAAATGGATCACTGAACAAAATAGTATCTCAGACTATCTCATCTGTACAGACTCTCTTTCCTCCTTGGATTCCCTTAAGTGTATTTCTTCATCTAACAACATAATCGTCGAGATCCAAAAGCACATCTCAATAGATTTTGCATTTGTTCGCGGACACACGGTGTTCTTAAAATGAGTGGCCGATTGGCTAGCCAAGGCTGCAACCAAGCGCAAAATTGACATTGCCGTTAATATTCCTAAGTCATTTTACAAGAAGATTATGAAGGAAAGAATGGTGAAGTCTTGGAACCAAGAATATATCTCACATCAAATAATGGGCGCGTAACAAAGAAATTTTTTCCAACCATTAATGAGAGACTGTTCTACCATCATTTTTATACTAATAACAAAATAACCCAATTTCTAACTGGTCATGGCAACTTTAAAAGCTACTTGAACAAATTTAATCTAGTTCCGTCATCTTCCTTGATTGCGATATTGGTGGCGAGGAAAATGTAGAACATGTGCTTCTTCTGTGTTCCAAGTTTGAAAGAGAACGGAATATCCTGAGACTGGCATTCAAGGGACTTAATGTAAATTGGCCTCCGAATCTTCCTCAACTGCTTTCCACCAGAAGTACTTTTAAAAAGTTCAGTGAGTTTGTAATGAGTATTTGTAATTCTTCCTAACCTCAAAGGATTATTTTTTATTATTTGTTAAAATTTAAAAATTTTTTCCCCCTCTTTTTTTTATTCCTTTGTATTGTGTGCTTAATACTTACTTCCGTGAGCCCTGTGTGATACTTTGTGGTGCACGAGGATTTTATCATTGTTTTCATTAAAAAAAAGATCTAAATAAATATTTCTTTACAAATCTCAACGAAAAATAAGATCTAACAGTAGAAAAAGATTTATCCTTACATTGGGTGAAAGTTCCTCTTGGACCATACACAGTTCTAACTAACTCATTCACTGCTAACTACAACATATGGTAAGCGTATGTACCAAAACAGCTGGCAAAGAGATATCTTACAGTGTGAGCTGCAATATTAGATTGATTACATATCTGTATTTGAGTTATGCATTTTTAGAAATCATGAATAAAAAATTTATATTGGGCAAAAAATATATTTATTAATTTTTGTCATTAAAATTAGACGATTGGATTATAACATAATAATTATGTATATACTAGCTGGTATACCCGTTCTTCGCACGGGGAATTGAAAAATTAAACAATATAGGTTGAAGGTAAAGAAGTTTTTAATGAGTTAATTTTACGCGAATTGCAAATTAAACAAGAAAAAAAAAAGCTTTTCGCATATCTCAACAGAAAAACAAAACAAAAACACCCACATTTGTTAAATTTTAAGTCTGTAGATCTGTAATGCTTGTCGATTCCTGCTTCCCTCTAATCCCCCTTGTCTACAATTGGACCCGGCTAGATGTGTGGCAGGAACTGAATAATCAGTAGACATGATTCCCTCTAATTATTTATTTCACCAAAATATCAAGCAAGCACAATAATAATCTAATTAAGATAAATGATCAGATAGCTGAGCGCGAAGGTGAGACTCGTTAGCCTGGGATAATAATACGGACCCTCAACTGATTCCATGATAACCTATACGAGCTCAATATAAACTACGTCGCGCACTAATACGCTAAACTTCTATTTAAACAAGGATCACGATACCTGTACTTTTATGAAGTTGAGTCCTCCAGTTGAGGCCTTGAATGCAATCCTTATCCGGATTTAATCACAGTCGAGTGATCCTCTGTTAGACTTCTTCAATTGATAAACTCAGATTTGCACTTAATAATTTCACGATCCTTCACTCACCAACTAACTCTCAAAACTCGAAACAGAATTTAATAATATGCTTAATTTACATAATCACGTTTCCTTGCTTGGTGAAAGTTGGTTGGTAATATTATTGCCCCAGAAAAGTCCCCAAAGGGTTTGTTATAGACGCGTATATATCCGTCACAGATCTAATAGCTGATAAAAAGCATTTTTTATTTATTTATAACGGCCCCGTAATTCTATTATGGTCTATTATATGAAAACTCTTACATAAGCTGATCTCTGCTCAACAAAAGTAACACATTGTTACAAATTTTGTGCAATGAACGCTTAAAATAGTGTAAATAATTTATGTCTGCATGCTTAAAAAGTTAATAAATTACTTTCTGCTGCATTATTTTATGATAAAACTGTAAAATTCGCAAGCAACGCCGTCTCTTACATTATAATGTACATTATAATAATTTTTGGCGACCATAACTACCATCGCCTTATGGGTGTTTCCTGGTGAGGATTATTACACATTCTACATCTGTATGAAAGTCTGACATAACATCTGACTTTCGCCAAATGAAATTGTGTGACGAGCTTATCAAACAAAAAGAAAATTTTTATATCTGAAGATTTTTATTGAAAAAAAAACACTAAAGATAACTCGTAAGTGGCACTTAGCACAGGAAACTTATTTAGTGACACCAACTACAAGTTATATCGTAGTATTTTTTTCAATAAAATTACTGTACATGCCATTACAATATTGTATCAATAACTTAATATTATATTTTAAAAAATTTAATGTTTTCTTTAAAATAAAATCGTGACACCAGGGCAAGACGCTCTAAATTTGCCTGGAAGTGAATGGGTTAATCGGTGAAAAGAACTATCATTTCCATTAATCAGATTTACGTTAAGAGACTACGTTAAGAAAACTATTAGTTCTCCCATGGTATCTTGATACACTCATTTTGCCGTTCTTGTCATTCTTTTCTCGCAAAAATTTATCCTCGAACTGCCTTCATAGCTGACCTCATTTGGGCGACTCTTATACATTATTATTAATATTATAATATTCAGTTAGTAATATTATAGCAATAATTTTAAATTAACTCTAGTAAACATATTTCTGTATTTTCATATACTTAACTAACATCATCTCAGAAATATACATCAGGGCATCGAAGGGAAAACTCATTACTTTTTAATACAGTCTTTATGAAGAAGAGGATACTTAAGGGGCTTTATCTTATTTTTAAAATCCCGTTTATTATATATATATATCTATCAGATTTGGTATTTTGTTGAATTTCAATCGTACTAATTAAATGATTAAATTGATTAATCGATTAGTTGTAGTTGAAGTAATCCAGTTATTCAGTCATTCATTGAACTTGCCGCGGCAGTATGCCGGGACGATAATGTTCTGTTCCAGGCAGTGCTGTTGATTCTCTGCTGGTACTCCGGATGAAGGCGGCGTTAAAACGAGGTGGACAATGCTGGGGCCAGGTGCTGGTTGGAACTGGAGAGACTGTTGGGGATTAGAGTAATGTATCTGTGTTTCGTGTCGCTCTCAGTCTTTTCTCGCGATTCCAGAGTATCTTTAAAGTGAAATACGCCCCGCCACGAAAGTGACACGTGATGTATAGTCACTTCTGTTTGGACGTATTCGGTGAAACCATTCTTTATTGGTCCAAAGTCCCCCTTCGCGGTGTACTTTGAAACAGCGGCTGGCGTGGGAACTGAGCCGGCACCTTACTGTGGCTAGATCAAGGAAGGTCAGAGGTTGACTTCCCTTAGGACATCAGCGTAGGGGTGTCCACCCTGGGATACTTTCCACGAGAAACTGCTTGACCTTTGAGACGTCACTCGTTCCCGACGAGAAATGGGTCTTTGATGAACACGCCACAAGCTACTGACAAGGGTCAATTCAACCAGCCTTTTTAAAATTTGATAATGAATACAGGGAAAGTATGTTTTTTTAAGAATAAGGGGGGGTTATCATATATATGGTTTTAATAAGGCGTCGTCTAGAGCGATATGAGACTGTTGTAACGGACTTCTGAAATTAGTAATTTTGAGTCTTATTCAAATTACGAACATGCATGCCACTTAAGCTACTCTTTCATACTCTTAATTTCTACATCTAAAACTCATTCAATGTGAAATCTTTGAAACCCATATTAATTTAAAATTTACGAGTCTTCGTTATACTATTCAAAAATCAGAAATGGTATTTCTAAATAAATTTGAAGCATTACCAGATATAAAATTAGAATCTTTAATTACGCGGCTATTCACTATACAGAAAGGAGAAAATATTTCAGCTTGTATGTAATTTATCAAGCTTATATGTAATTTATCACAATGTAACAATTGTATGTAATTTATCAAAAGAAAATATGGCACGGTGAAATTCTAAATATTTTAAGAAATTAATACTTAATTTCCCTAGCATCTTACACCATAAACTGAAATTGAATAAGAAATTTCAAAACAGTTCCTGAAATACACTTCAATTTAAAAATTAATCTTTAAATTCATTTACGTTAAAATTTTTAACTTCAAGAGCAGTTTGAGTGAGAAATTTGTCTCTCTGTCAAAATTTGAGAAATAATCAAAGATTAAAAAAATATCCAATGAAACAATAAAGAGAAAAAATTCACATACATTCTACAACAACAAAGCAAAATCGATGCAGAAACCGAAATTATTAAAAGCAAAAATCTGATCTTGGGAATAATTTTTCTTTACTCAATTAGTTCACAATTATTAAAAAGATGAATATATATTCTTTTGTTAAAATTTTACTTTTTTAAAGAATACTCATTATCAACAAGTAATATAATTTTTTTAAGTCATTTCCCCAACTTAGGTCAATAAAGAAATTTTTTTTTTTAGTTACTTTTTATTAAATAATTACAATTAATAAAAATATGTATATGCATCTGACAGAATCACAATATAATGTGGCAAAATAGAAAAAGTGATTTTCTTTGCAATTTTCCATTTTTCTTTCTATATAGGATATTAGACTATTATTTTTTTGTTACTATTTATTCATTAATTTAATCTAATCATTTCACTAAAATAGTATATTAAAAAGAAATCACATTATCAAAAAATTGGCCATTCCAGGTGGCATGCGAACTCACGACCTTTGAATTAGAAGTCCATGAGTTACAGGGACAACGAGCGATTTTTACTTTTTATAAATGGTGCTGAAATATTATTTTTTGTTACCATTTATTCACACATTAGTGAATTTGAAAAAACTGCATTAACATCAAGTGTCATCCACTACAAGTTTTAAAAAATGTATTTGAACTTGAGTGGATGAATTAAAAATATTTTATTAACGACTGAAAATTTGAACAAGATATATATAATATATAATAAGGAGAATGTGAACTAATAGTAGGAATTGGAAAAGAACAAAATATATATCAGTTACGATAGGTTATATTTTAATATTTTTTTTCTCAAGTTATCGCCTTTGAGAGAAAGATTTGTGTCTTGAAAAAGTTAAAAAATGTTTTGTTCTTAACTTGATGAAATCTTTATTACATTCCTAAGAGGATTAATATGTACGGAAAGTGATCACTTAAAATACTTTAAATTCAAACATTGTGTGCATGTACTTTAGTGTGCATTCTGCTAGCCTCGAGAGAAAACAGAGATGGGGGATGTCTAAAGAAAGCAAATAAAGCAGTGTCCCTAATGTTGTCCCAAT
>BMAO01034447.1:0-30763 GCA_019973975.1 Trichonephila clavata | reverse complement strand
ATGTTTTGGTAACCAGTTCCACACAATTTTTTCGTCCAATCACAGAATGCCGCTTACAGCGCTACTTCAGGTAAAATGGAGACTATTTCGAAAAAATTGTGAAAGATGTTCGAACGCCAAATCCTGTTTTCTAGCCAAGGTCGATCGCCATTCTTGAGTTGACAAGATTATAGCAACCATATGCAAGATTATTACGCCGGAGAATTACGCGTAGTAATACATTAAACTCGGGGGGGGGGGAATTCCACGTTTCTGCAAAAGCTCTCTTTTTCCCTGCACAATTAAAAATAATGTTTTCTTTTTTGAGATGTAGTTTGGAAATGAATATATAATTATACTGTACAATATATATATATTATTTTATTTTTCTCACGTTTTCATTACTTTAATTTTTTTAAGTTTTAAGTTTTGGGGAAATGGCTATTCTTTTTTTAAAAAAAATTGTGGAAAATAAAAACCTGAATTTTTTAACAATCAAAACAGGGAAACAACACGACTTTTACAATTTTAGATTTTTAAAAAGGAGGCAGTAAGGGATATAAATAATTTTTTCTCAAGTTATAACATATAAAATTTTCACCATCTTTCAAAACAGATTAAGAAAAGAAAAAAAAACTGGAAGATCTTGAGATTTATTATAATTTTTTTCATCTGTAAAATGTATATTTTCATTTTTTTACGTTGTATATGCATTCTTATTTTTATACATTTTCCAATGTATGCTAATGCACTTTCGAAATTTTCTTCATTTCTTAAAATTCTACTTGGTTTTCTTTTTTGTGCTGTATCAAATTAAGAAAAAATTTGTTATATATATATATATATATATATTATATATATATATATATATATATATATATAATATATATAAATCATTTGTTTCATTTAGTAAAGCACTTTTAAATTGATAATCTGTGTAAAGTAGTTGAATAATATTTTTCTCTAAACAAGCTATAAAAGATTCAAAAAATCTTTTCAATGAAATTGAAGGTTTTCTATTTTGTACACTTTATTTTTCTGTATTTGAATCACACTGAAGTACAATCACAGCCAAAATTACAATTTCCGTAAATTTAAATATCAAATATAAAAAATAAAAGGTGTTTTTTTCACTTAGATAATGATTTTAAATTTTAATTGTTCCTTATATTTTTTTATTCAGTGTTTTCTGATAATAAATACTTAAAAATATTATATAAATATCAAAAACTCGGAAAATGATTTTAAAAACATTTTATTACTATTAAAGACTGAATATTGAATCACTAAGGAAATTCTAGAATGTGAAAGTGCCGAAAAAGAATGTTACATCACAATCACTTATCTCTCTTTGTAAAATAAAATTGAATGTTTTAATTAGCACCGATTTTAGATTTATTCACAGATTATAGCCAATATTGAATAAAGGATAACATTAGAATTAGATTTGCTTGACTTTTTACTTTAGTTTTCACTCCAATTAGGAAAAGTTTACACTTGAATCAAATATTCCTATTTGAGCCTTTAAAAAAAAACTCTTCTTAAAGTGAAATCTTGAAAACGCTTATCTAAAATAAAATTCAAGTAATGATCAACCCAATATTTATATATACATATTAATTATGTGATTATAAAAACTATATAAAGAGAGAGATTTATCTTTTAACTAGCTGTATTAAACCACAATTAAAGATACATAATTTTCAAGCAAGGAAAATTTTAGGTATTTGAATTCCTTTTTCTCCTTTTAATCACTTGACAATTTATATGAAAAGGACACCTTTAAATTAAAGAATACATAATGTCATTGAAAACGGGATGACTGTTTTTGATTTCAATGAACATCATTTTTAATAAATCTTAACAAGTTGATCTGATCAAACAGTAGTGTATAACGCCTGAATGAATTCTGATTGCTTAATATAATTAAATAGAGATGGTGATTTATTATGAATGAGTGATTGAATATATATATTAACATCTTACTATTCAGCTACACAAAGGCTTTTGGTGACAGACCACGTAATTTTGAACCATGGTCAAGCAACGAGAACGACACCTGAGTTGGCACCCCATCTCCCGACTTCCACACCACATCAACAGGAGAACATTTGAGCCTCGATGCATTTATCGTGCATCGGCCGCTTCTGTTGGGTGGGTATTCAGAGGTACTAGGCTAGAACTCACACATGACTCGCCAGTCACGAGTCCATTACTTTGAACACTAGGCTACCGCGGCCTATTGATTCATTATATTATAAAGGATAATAAAAATGAATTTTTTCAAGTGTAAATAGTTGCTTATAAGAGTAGTTATATCAAGTCATACTAACATAATTTATTTTAATTTTATTTTTGATGCTCCGCAGTTATGGTCATCTTCTTGTCTTAAACTGAGAATCATTAGTTTAAAATTTCATTTTTTTTTTTTTTTTTACCATTCATTTCATTTTGAAAGATCTACAGCTTTAATTAAGAATCTTCAACGAGTATGAAATAAGAAACAGAATGAATTTTGTACAGTGATTAATAATATAAAAGTTCTAGCCATCTTCAACTTTTTCTGTCCCGGACAAAGATGGAAAATGCCGCCCCTCTACCCAAAGTAAAAAGTTGTTAAAAAAGGTAAATTGTTTACAGATCTACACCTACAAAACTTGAATAATTTTTCGAACAAAGAGACAGAATAACAATACATAAGTACTAAAACACAAAAATAAACCGAAATCAAAATAAACAAAAGACTACAAGTGTTTTTTCCTGACTTTTAATTCTGAAAACATTCTAATCAATTTTTTAAAATCAGTTTGTTCAGCTAATTCATGTTCGATAGCCAATCTTGCAAAACCATTTACAGGGCCGATCCTAGGGAGTCGTCCGCCCGCGTGCGAAGACCTAATGTGCCGCCTCTTTAGAGAATTTTTCATATTTTGACTAATGCTTATATATTTAAATACCGTAAAATCCGGCGTATAACGTGCACATATACTTTCAGGCTGTATTCTTTTTTTTTTTTTTTTTTTTAGGTATATTTCCCGTATAACGCGCACCTCTTTTTTTTTTTTAAGAAACCTGAAATGTACGTGTGCTATGCTCTTTTGTTTTGAAGTTATTTATTCCAGGTATTATTCCAAATATTTTTTTTTAAAAAGTGGTATACTTCTAGAACTACAACCCCCCTCCCCCTTAATTTTATTAGGAGAATGTCGTTTTTTTCTTAAATAAAGAGTATTTCGATCTATGTAGAAGTCTTATTTTTTTCTAGAATCATTATTTTTTAACTTTAAAGCTCTCATATTTTTACACCCCGCGTATAATGACAGAGCCGGCTCTAGCAGTTTCGCCGCCTCGGACAAGAATGGAAAATGCAAGAGCCCCTCTCTCCAAAGTAAACAAATTATTTTTCAAAAAGATAAATTGTGTATTTATGCTCACATAAATACACACATTTTAAGAATAATTCTTACGAACAAAAGGCATCACAATAAAATAACTAAAACTCAAAAATAAAGCAAAACAAACAAACAAAAAAATTAAATTTTTTTTCTAAATTTTAATTCTGAAAACTTTTTAATCAATTTTTTAAAATCAGTTTGTTTAGTTAATTCATATTCGGTAGACAATAAAGCAAAACCATTTAATCTATTTTAAAGAAGAAAATTGTGGATTCTAAGAAATTTTTTATTAGTTTTAATTTTGAAAAACACTTCTTGTTGCACTTATTGGCAAAAAAAGCGAAGCTTTTAATGCAATAACAAGATTTGGTGCAAATTATAAAGTTGAAATAAGTTTAGGAATATCAATTGGGGCTCTCTTTTTTGACTAGAGAAGGTTGTGAAAACATCCAATTTCACAATTTAACGTACATTTCCGCCTCGAACTCTTCAGACTACAACATTAAAAAAACCTGACGATAAACATATAAATTATAAAATAAGGAAATATGATACATTAAATGAAATGCCCAAAATTCCCAATTTTCCTTAAAATATATCAAAAAGTATTTTCAAATTCGGTCCAAATGCCGCCTCTAAAATTTGCCGCCCCAGACAGGGGTCCGGTATGTCTGGCCCTAGAGCCGCCCCTGATAATGAGCACCCCTAAATCTCGATTTTATTTTGTGTGTTAAAAGTGCGAGTTATACGCCGGATTTTATGGTACTAATTATACTTTTATATTTAATTCCTTATTTCACACACACAATGCTTACATATACAATTACTTATTTAATACTTATGTATTCAAATTATAAACTTATCTACCTGTATTAAAAAGTAAAACATTAATATAAAAATGCAAAATTTGAAGAGCAAAACTTTATTTTTTGGTCAGCTAAAGGGTTATGATTGCGGCAAAACCTTTTAACAAAATATTAAACAAGCAAAAATATTACCTTTGAAATAAAAATAGACATTTTGTAATTAGAAAAGCAAATCAACAGTATTTACTCAGAAAATTTAATTTAATAAAAAAGAAAGAACTAAAGCATAAATCTCGTGAAAAGAAAAGTATATAAATCACGAAGACTACTGAAAATTTAATGATAAAATAACTTGTATAGCTTTTTGAGAAGCAAATTTGTCAATATTTTTGGTGAAATCAATTTTTTCAGAGATTTCGGATTCAATAGATAATGTGTCCATATCTGAAAGCCATCAAAAAGTTGAAGGAGAAAAAATGCTTTTGGAGTATATTAAAAAAATTACAGACTTCTAAGAATGTTTTTGCCATGTCACTAAGAATCAAATTTAAAGAACAGCTACTATACAGGGCACATGGACTGTTCATGAATATAACGTCCTAATTCTAAACTATACTCACGTATTTTTGCTTCTCATATTAGGCAATCAGTATATTTATCAATTTAAAACAGTGTTTCTCAACGTGGGGCCTATCCCAAAAAATAACTCATTTAGAGTTTAAATTATCTATTTATTAGTAATATAGCCAATTATATAAATATTTTTAACTACTTGTTTGTGTAATATGAGACAAATTGGTAAATTGTCTCATATGTTTGTCAATTGTGAATGTTTCAAAAATCGTAGTTTAGTCTCTGTACAGAAGTCCAAACTATATAAAGAGGGGAAATATGATATATAAACATTTTCTATAAAAGGAGAATGTTTTAAAATCTGTCACTCTCTCTTTTGGGAAATAAAAATTCTTAATTTAAAACAATTTAAATTGCTTTTTATTATAATAATATTCTTAAAACAATCTTCTATATTCATTCTAATTCGGATGACACTAAATATAAAAAACACCATTCATTATATGCTTTTGCAAAAAATTAGTAAATAAATAAAATCACAGTTCCGAACGTAGCTAGTAACCTAAAATTGCTATTTCAAAGATTCGACTTTTTATAGCATGTACTAATCCTCTAATCTGTGGAACCCAAGAAATAATAGGAACACCCATAATGGATATTTTTTTAAAAAAATTTAACCATATTAAGTAAATATGCGATTTTGGGCTAATATATCATGTAAACAGAATTAAAAAAATTCGTGAAATAGAATTGTGAAACATTTAGCGCACAGACCACGCGAATAAATCATTTCTGCATTAGGAAATGAAATCTACCGAAATTAAAGATAATACAAAAGTAACGACGTACAACAGTATCCAAACGGAATGTTCCCTTGATATTTCCCATTAGGACCAAATTTCAATCATTATTACATATGTAAATCTTGAAAAGAAAATATTAAACATAAAAGAATTAATATAAATATAATGATTTTTTTATAGTAAGTTATTTTTTTATAGAAGTAACTTTTGTGACTGGAGCTGGACCAGCAAAACAAAGTTATATTAATGTCTTACTGTGCAACACGAAGACCATTTTGACAGACCTCGTCATTTTGAACCTCGGTCGAGTGATGAGGACGACACCTGAGTTAGCGCCCCCCATCCCACACCAAAATGGAGACATTGAAGTAGGTAAGAAAAGCCGATTCTGCGGTAAAGGCGCGCAG
Source organism: Trichonephila clavata (assembly GCA_019973975.1). Classification (NCBI taxonomy): domain Eukaryota; kingdom Metazoa; phylum Arthropoda; class Arachnida; order Araneae; family Nephilidae; genus Trichonephila; species Trichonephila clavata. Next base: position 24,800 of record BMAO01034447.1, on the reverse strand, counting down.
GCGAAGGCGCAGAGTTGAGTTGTTTTCCTCCTGTGGAGGCGCATGTGTGGAGTTGAGTTGTTTCCCTCCTGCTATGGTTTTGGTTTTCGAGTTGATAGGGGGAGTTGAGGGCGCAGGCACAGGCGCAGGCGCAGAGTTGAGTTGTTTTTCTCCTGTAGAGGCGACGCAGGCGGCGGGTCTGATCTTGATTCTACAAGATGGCTGTGGAATGTTTTAAATCGTTTTCTTGAATATTTTTTAAAAATCTTTTTTTTTTTGAAAAAAAAAAATGAGCACTTTTTATTATTGGAATTTATAAATTTTGTAACTGAAGAATTTTTGGAAAATCTTTGCCTAGATAATATTTTAAGAGAAGTAAGAGAAATGTTACATCCACCTGATTATTTTGAATAGTATGAGAATCTGAATAAAATGATTTTTTAAATGTTTAAATAATCTTTTTTTGAAAGAAAAAAAAATGAGCACTTTTTATTATTGGAACTTACAAATTTTGTAACTGAAGAATTTTTGGAAAATCTTTGCTTAGATAATATTTTAAGAGAAGTAAGAGAAATGTTACATCCACCTGATTATTTTGAATAGTATGAGAATCTGAATAAAATGATTTTTTAAATGTTTAATTTGAGTTAATTTTATTTATATTGTTTGCTAGTTTAATTTATGTTGAGATACACTTTCTCTTTAAAAATAAGTTTGGGTATATTAAAAAAAAAATTTTTCTCAGAATGTTTAAACGTAAATGATATTTTAAATACATTTCATACAAAAGTAAGAAAAAAAAATACTGTATAAATATTTTGTATAAGTTTCCGACAAGATTTGGCTTTAAAAAGTTTATTTTTATAAATCTGAAAAAATTGGGGTTTTTTTTTTATACGGTTATAGTGTTAATTTTTTTTTTCATACTGCTTTCTAGTTTAATTTATGTTGAAATAGTTTCATTTTAAAAGATAAATATCAGTATACATCTTTCAAACAAATTATCTTAGTATGTTAAGCATAACTGATATTTTAAATATATTTTGTATAAAAGTAAGGAAAAATTTATGTTTATGTGTTTAAAGCAAACTCTTTGCCTTTTCCAAAGAGTATATTTTGTATAACTATTCATTGCAATAACTATTTAGTTAAATTATTTTTTTCTTAATTGAATAGAAATAAAAAAAATTTAAATCGCTTTCTTGAATGTTTTTTATAATAATCTTTTTTTGAAAAAAAAAATGAGCACTTTTTATTATTGGAATTTATAAATTTTGTAACTGAAGAATTTTTGGAAAATCTTTGCCTAGATAATATTTTAAGAGAAGTAAGAGAAATGTTACATCCACCTGATTATTTTGAATAGTGTGAGAATCTGAATAAAATGATTTTTTAAATGTTTAATTTGAGTTAATTTTATTTATATTGTTTGTTAGTTTAATTTATGTTGAGATACTTTCTTTTTAAAAATAAGTTTGGGTATATTAAACAAAAATTTTCTCAGAATGTTTAAGCGTAAATGATATTTTAAATACATTTCATACAAAAGTAAGAAAAAAAAATACTGTATAAATATTTTGTATAAGTTTCCGACAAGATTTGGCTTTAAAAAGTTTATTTTTATAAATCTGAATTAATTAAGGGGGAGGGGGGTTTATACGGTTATAGTGTTAATTTTTTTTTCATACTGCTTTCTAGTTTAATTTATGCTGAAATAGTTTCATTTTAAAAGATAAATATCAATATACGTCTTTCAAACAAATTATCTTAGTATGTTAAGCATAAGCGATATTTTAAATATATTTTGTACAAAAGTAAGGAAAAATTTATGTTTATGAGTTTAAAGCAAACTCTTTGCCTTTTCCAAAGAGTATAAATTGTATAACTATTCATTGCAATAACCATTTAGTTAAATTATTTTTTCTTAATTGAATAGAAAAAAAAATTATTTACAACGAATTCGCTTTTCATATTACCCGTTATGATTGCATTGCGTTTGAACCCTAACAATTCTCCTAAGTTCTCTAAATGAAGACTGCTACCTTGAATCGCATTCATTTTCACCCGTTTCGATGCTTTATTGTAAGTTATTGTGAACCGACTAGGATTTTTTGGTAAAGCAAGCTGTATGGCTGATATAATATCAAACATTGTTTCATAACACCCCACATCAATTGTTTGCTTAACGGTTGAAGAGATATTACCGTCACCCACTTTGTATCGAAAATAATTGTTAGTTTCATTTACGTTAAGCCAAGAATGAGGGTAGATGATTTCAGACAATCCCACTTCCCATTCACCATTTAAATAAACGGGGGAGGGTAACTGAGTTTTGAAATGAGATATTTTGTTTTCTGGAAAGAAATGCATAGAGCTATCAGAAGGTAATGTTACGTAGAAAGACATTTTGAAAATGAGTCCGTAAGAAAAAAATTTAACTATTTATACTTTTTGAATATCAGTCACCCAATCATTAAACTTTTCAGGATAACCTAAAAATTTAACAAAATATTCAGTGATTCCTCGTCTTTTTCTTTGTTTGATGACGTTCTCTACAGGATAGAAACCAGAGTCGACAACTTTTTGTAATTCTGCTTCGTAATAAGTACCTTTAATCTCTTCACCTTGTAAATCTCTTAATCTATAAACGATCGGAATTCTTTGCACGATTTCATAAACTGTGAAAAGTTCTCGACTCCAGTTTTGTTCATATCCTTTTTCAAAGAGAAATTTTTGCTTATTAATGCGCACAACATCACCAATTTTAAATTTAGGGGATTTAGGTTTCTCATTTCTTAGATCACCGTATAAATTATTTAATACTTGCTTCCTGTTATGCCTACTTACAGAAGCAGGCTCCATTTTAATTGAACGGTGATACGAGTGATTATAACTGTGCATTAATTTATCAATGACGTCAATGTAATTTTTAGTATTAAATTCAGTGAAATATTTCCACATTTTTGTTTTTAACGTCCGATTAAACCTTTCAACTACGCTAGCTTTAGTTTCGTTATTTGTAGAAAAAAATTTTACACTCATATTTTTCAAATAATTTTGAACTACTTTATTTAAAAACTCCTTACCGGCATCTGTTTGCAACACTTTAGGCTTCCTTTCTTTAAAAATAATTTCTAGCGCAGACTGTACACTTTTTCCAAATGTATCTTTCAGAGGAATGCCCATGCAAATTTTGAAAATAAATCAATGCAAGTTAACAAATACTTATAACCCTTATAAGTATTTGTTAACTTGCATTGATTTAAGGGGATATTTACAAGCGATTTATTACTTCCTTTGTGTAAGCGAAGGAGGAAGTGGACAGGTCCTTTTCAGAAGTGAAGCTTAACAGCTTCCCAAAATAACTATCAGTTGGAAGTGATACAGGAAACGCTTGGAATGAGGGCCTGGTCTTTCCATAGAGAGGGGTCATCTGTAAGGTCATTGTATAACTTGCCGGACTGGACAATTCAAGGGAAATTCCTGAATGCATCGTAAAATCGGCGCCTATAAATGGAATATTTGTTCCTCTCAAATGTTTTTGGCTATTGTATTCAGAAAATGGGGCGTTATCGCCCCACAGACTGAACTCACACTCTTTGAAAACAACATTCAATGGGTCTCGGTTGTGCGTTACCTGGGACTATACTTAGATAATCGACTAACTTACAAATCACATATAGATTATCTATCCGAGAAATTCTGGGGAAGAATTGCTCTGGCCATCTCCCTTATTGGGAGAAGGTCACCACTCTCCCTAGAAAATAAAGTCATTCTTTACAAGCGTATTTTGCGCCCAGTGATAACATACGCTTGCCCCATCTGGGGCGCGGCGGCACCGACCCATACTAAACGGATCCAAATCATACAAAATAAAATACTGAGAATTATTACTAACGCACCTTGGTACGTTAGGAATTCTGTCATACACAACGACTTACATATGGAGCCGATAGATAACTACATCACTAAACTGTCTAGAAATGTTTTTAGAAGTATCGAAAATCATGACAACCCATTAATTAAAGCACAAACATTGTTCACTTATCCACATACTAAAGTTAATTTCGCATACAAGTCTTCTAAGTGGGAAATTCCCCTTAAGCCCCCATAACTCAACAAAAATACTTAATTTACACATTGAACTACAACACACGCTTCCGCTACTATCTTTTAAAACTGGGTCAGATGAAAAATAGCTGACGTCATTCTCCATTTTCACCCCTGCGAACGCAGGGTAACTTCGGCGTTTTTCGCCCATCGATGCTTCTTCCTCCCCCCCTCCCCCCCTCCACGTTTTTGACCCGAAAGGGTTTAATTCGACGGCTTTACCTCACTCATTTTGCCTCCCTCCGGGAGGCGTCTCTCGTCTAATGGTTGTTCTATTTCACCCTATCTTCAGGGATACTGGGTATAAGCATCACTGCTGGAACCCGAACCATCTAATTTTCGTTTCGTTCAAATGTTTTTAGCGCGTTTTTCACGTAGTGTAAAATAAGCGCTATTAGGACGCAAATTTCGTCTTCGTCCCATATTTTGTCCTACCTTTTTCTCAGCCAATAAGCAACCAATTGACCTCGGGTTTTCGACATTGGGTCGCATTTGTGCCTAGATCAGCCGAATCATATTTAAATTTAATATATATTTTTTTAAATATAGTACACTACTTTATGTTAGTAAAAAGTTCATTAGTTGCATTATTGTAAAATACAACATGTGAAAAACGCGCTAAAATTACTTGGCCATGCCAATGATTGAAATCTTGTTTTTTTTTTTTTAAATCCTGAAACACTTTTTTTTTTCTGAATTGAAGCTGTTTTCCTCGTGTTCTAGGATTTGGCAAGGAAAATAATAGGGAAAGGTTAGCCTGGATTATTTGAAGAGCATAGACTATTTTAATTAATTAAAATATTTATTTTTATATCTTTATTGAGGAGCACTGAAGCAATGGAATCTAATAACATCTGTTTTTAATTTTCCTGGTGATAATTAGTGCTCTAAAATTATATCAAGTGTTGATGCTTTTAGCAAGCTCCGATACAGACTTTTAAACATTGCCAAACACAATTCTTCTGACATAAAAAGTTCGACAATATTAATCTAATAGTATAAAATTATTGCAATTTTTAATTTTTCAGCAGCTTTCAGAATACACAAGTAATACATTTCGTTTATCGTCAGTAATTAAATTCACTAACCAAAAAACTGGAATAAACAATTTGAATAATTAAAAAAGGATAATGACACTGATTTTAATAATAAAATTCAATTGGAAAAATTATCGAATTTACTGCATGTGTATTCATTTTTTAATAAATTTTTAAAAAATAGTATGCAAGGGTTTATAACACTTAAGCCAATTGAATTTGACTGTTAAATCCCTATTCTAGGTGTGTTGTGGTATGGAAGTACAGAGAAGAGTTACCACACACACGCACATCTTCGGTATCGCAAACAATATAACATTTCTAATCCTTAAATATTGATTAAAATATTATAAACTTGAAACAAGTGTACAAAATGTCAATGAAATTATCTAACAATTTATTAATTGATTGATGTTAATAGTAACTGTCAACGATTGCAATAATAAATTATATGATTAAATGCATCCTTGTGAAATTTGACATATTTTAAAGTTAAAAAAATTATTTAGGACAAATTCAAAGCAAATGTATGTAAAATCTTATGTGCTATCTTCTTAAATAAAAAAAATTCTTCCAAAAACTTAAAGTTGTTTATAAAAATTGAGAATGCATACTTAATTTGAATCATGCGAAATTATTGAAGCAATAAAATCTAAGGTAAAAAAAAAAAAAATGTTTTCATCACAAAAGTTCCAAAAACAAAACAGGATCAAGAAAAATGCATAATTTTTTTCTAGTAAAATAAGTTTTTTTGTTGAAATAAGTTTTTTATTTTTTCTAATTTTATTTGCAAATCTGCATATATTGAATACTAATTTTAACAAGCAAAAATTAAAATATAATTAAAGTAAATAGTCAAAAAACTTTTTATAGTTATAATGGAAAATAGTTTTACACTAAAATTATAAAATAAGATAAAAACATAATACAGTATATGTAATAATGAATAACATATAACTACTTAAAAAAATAAGCTTATTTATTCAATACTGTTCTCAAAAATTTCTATGATTTTCTATTCTATGTTTGAATAACAGGGTTTCCTAAATTATAAAAATATCAACTTCTTTAAAATATAAAACTGGAAATTTTCTTTTAAAAAGAAAAGAGTAATGTCGACTAGAGTTGTTCTTTTAGCGTGTATACTTATATGCATACAAATTTCTAATATTTGAATTCCTCTTACTACTTTAAAAACAGTCTTCAAAGACTGTTTCAAAATTTCTAATGCAAAATTTTGCCGAAACTAATATTAAAAATTAATATTTTTGATGCAATCTTTAAAAAGAAAAATATTATTTTTCGGACTATTTAACATAGCGGAGGAATTGTGGTAACACTAATTTCCAACACTCAAATACGTCATGGCTTGTGACGTAAGCAAACGTACTAAGTTGTAATAAACGACGGCCCCCATTTAAAACAAACTCGCTTTATTTGGCTATCTTGGCGCATTTTCTTAAGTTTACAATACCGAGAGCGCGCATCATCGGGACCATTTCTCGGTCAGACCTCGTGTGGTTAGTAGGTAAGTGGTATAGTACGTGTTTTCTCTGAAATAGTTTTTGCCATCACGAATTTTGGGTCTTTGTTAAGCATGGCATCGGCAATGAGCAACGTTGTAGTTAAATTTCAACTTTTTTAAATCATAAATGAACGTGGGGTTTTTCAAATAAAAAAAAAGTATGGGTAAGCCAGGTATTGCTAACCAGTACTTTTTTTTCGCATTGTTTAGGGAACAAGACATTTTTCGAAATTTTTTAATGAAGAGTGGCTTGTTAAAAGATAAATTGAACTGTGCAAAATGCATGGAACCATGCAGCTTAATTAAGCGAAAAAAATCATCAAATGGAAGCATTTGGAGGTGTAAGAAGTACCGAGCAGAAAAATCGTTAAGGATAGGTTCTTGGTTCTCCTTCAGCAAATTAAATTTGCAGGAAATTTTACTTTTAACATAGCACTTAATTTCAGACACAAAAACTTGCGATATCGAGCGGGATTTTGGCTTTTCTTCAGCAACTTTAGCAGACTGGCGTCAATTCATACATGAACAAGTTTTAGATCATGTAGAATTGACATCAAGCAAAATTGCTGGGGTCGTCCCTCACTCTGAAAACTGTGCATTAAATATAATTGCACAGGCTAATGGTTTCACAACTTCCAATTTTTTAGCTTTTGGAAAAGAGCATCAATTCTGCTTCCGGGGAAAACCAGATTTTTGGATCCTCGGCAATCTGGATGTTAACCCTGTTTTCAAAACACGGTCTTTGGCGTGGTTTGGCGCCCTTGGCGCCTCAATACATTTGCGCCAAATTGGATGGGTGGGCGATACTAAAGCTGTTCCATACAAATTTTCGGACAAATGTGACCAAGGAGCATATGAGCCAAAGACATGTTGAAAATAAAGTTTTATTTTCGGAAGTAATGTTAAAGAATCGAGAGAAATTCTCAATTATTGATTCTGTTGTAAACCTAGAGTAATATATCACTAGTTTTTCAGATGCGTAGACACTTAAAAGATAAAACATCCAAAACTGAGTATACAAAAGTTATAAATAAAATATATCAAATGTAATAAAGTTTAAAATATTGTATCAAGCTATGTATATTTAGTTACAAAAAGAGTGTTAAAAGTATTAAAATATTTATTAGAGTAGTTTCATTTTTATTTAGCCCCAAAAATATTTCCATCAAAATATTTGAAAATATTTAAATTTTAATCAACATGTTTATATTTTCTGTATGAAATTCCAAGGGCTTGTTCCATACGAGTATGTACCTGTCTGTGTCGATACAAAACGATTGAAATCATGAACAAACAAGAATTTTAATTGTGTTGATCAATAGTGTAAATATTTTACGCGAATTATAATATAAAATAAATGAGCATATGTATGTGCTTAACAAATTTATTACTTTTATTAAAATCGCATTTTTTCGAAATTTATCTGTTGTATCAGACTTTATTTTTATTTCAAGCAAACGCATTTAAGACTTGTTCATTTCACGAAAAAAAGTGTACATGAAATTTTTACTAAAAAAACGCGCTTAAAAAGTGATTAGTTCTTAACTAAATGAGAGAGAGAGCATTGCCGACCCGAGCACGATTTCCGGCTAGAGTCTAATAACTGTAATGCACCCGAGCCTCATGCTTCATTTAAGTTCACCCTTCAGCAAAACTCGTTTGAAGAAGTTGTCACTTCAAAAAGTTTTTATCATATTTTGCATAATATACTGGAAAAGGTAATTCATATTGTAATTATAACTAAGATTCCACAAAAAATCCCTTTAGCTAACGCACAAAAATGAATAAATAAAATTTTGCTAAATGTTAAAATACCTGATTGATGAAAAGTGGGTAAAGTAAGTATTCTCTCTCTCTATTATAAAAGGTTACAGCACAAAAGGCTTATATATTCGATTTATTTTTTATTAAAAAAGCCTGCATTTCAAACTAAAGGGAAACAATATATTTCTTTAGTGCTGCCATCTATAGTTTATTATGTAATTTAGTATGTAGGTGAAAGTTTTAAACAAAAATTTTCTAAATAAACTGGGAAAAGAGAAATATAGTTTTGTATTGATTTTCCTAAATAGATAATATATCGTAAATGACAATAAATATTTTCACAAACAAATATAAATTATTAACATAAAAACAAATATAAATTATTAACATAAAAACAAATGTAAATATATTAACAAATATAAATTTTGGAACAAATATAACCAAAATAAATATGTATTCCAAAATAAGAATTAAAAAAAATCCATTCTTTCTGTATAAAAGTAATGCTACAGAATCGAGAAAAATTCTAAAATTAGACATTACAGTGTGAGTAGGAGAAATGGTGTTGGATGAAATTTTATGTAAAACTTGAAAAGCAAATTTTATAAAAAAGCATATCGAACTGGTTGGGTGTGTTCTCCAAGACAGATAAGCTTGAAATGCACAAATGAAAGAATGTTAAACTATGATGAGACATCGAACAATCAATTAAAATGTGGCATTTAGAATATATGGAAATATTTTTCAACTAAATAATAAATACTTTTGCATAAAACGAGTTTGTATACTGTGAAGGCAAATCTGACATCAGGTGGTCGCTGTAGCCTAGTTGTTATGACAGGGGTGGTCAACCTTTTAGAAAAGCGTACCACTATCAGATAAAAATTATGCGTGCCACTTTCAATTTTTCCAACAAACAAAAGAATATGAAAAAGTGAAAAAATGCTACTTAAGACTTATTATGGACTTTTCACACAAATAGCATCCTTCTTATGCTAGTCTAGTGGAAATTTAAAAATAATATAATAAAGAAGCTGAAAGTACAAACTTAGGTGCAAAATGTACAATATCATATGATAGACATAGGATCAATTAGGGTAGGGAAAAAGTGCAACCTTTTCCTTTTAATCTTAAATTTAGATTAATTAAATGTCCTATCGTATTTAAGAAACGCTAAATCCCAAAGCCAACTTTCCTTCTTGAGTAGCAGACACTCACTAGGCAGTTTATTGTTTTCTTCCAAAAATTTTAAAACACGGTCCCTCAAATTCCAAAATCTCACGAGTGCACTTTCTCTAGAATACCGGCGCACACATCAATGAAAAAGTATTTTCTAATGTGATTTCCTATTAAGTATGTTTAAAACAAATTTTTGCCGCTCAACCGGTATAGTGGTTGGTGACGCTGACTGCTATGCCGTTGGGCCTGGGTTCGAATTCGGGAGAAGGCATGAATGTTTGTAAATGCATAATGCTTTTGCGGCGTGGGGAAACTCTAAATAGCCGTCGAGCCGCAAGTCCTCTCGTGAGGTTGGTGGAAGGGGAAGAGAGGATGGATGCCCCTGACCACACCCCAGGCTGTTACGCCACTGGTGTGTATCCATGTGTGTGTTTCGTATCCATCTCACAGTTACTAATATCTGTAGAAACTAAGCCGGGTATTGCGACGCATGTACTCCAAGAGAGCCTTAGACATGACCACACGATTGCGTTTGTTCTCAACTGAGAGCAAGAGCGGCACTCATCTTGCAGATATTTTTTCAAGGTCAATAAATCACGCAAAATTTAAATGACAGTACCTTTCGACCAGCCTATGGCCACAAATATTTCGCGTCATTTTTTTCTTCAATCACTCAATATCATGTCGGAGATTTTATCGATTTTTTCGGGGGTACTCAACTCCTACGGGACGTCCTGGACGATGTTAGACTTCTGTTGATGTAGGGCCACGTTATCCAGTTGTAAAGAGTTGCAAACACAGGAGAAGATGTGCCGTGAACTGCATCCAACTCAACTTTAATTTTTTTCAACGTTAAGACTTTTAAATAGAAATGTTTAATCACTGCTTAAAATTCCTTTTTATCCATATTCATAAAGAAAACTTTAACGGATACCAGTGAGGTATGACGCTTACTAAAACAAACCATTATCGATGCTACAAGCGTCATATCTTAGAATTTCTAAGAACTTATAGACCCCTCCCCTCGTAATTGCACTGGTCAGGCTTGATTAGCATTTCTTCGCGAAGAAAATCCTTTGTCCGATTCATTAACTCCGAGGACTTCAGATATATTAACTATAGGAAAATATAACTTTAACAGCAGCCTAACAACCAACTCCTACACTCACTTCGCTAGAGTTAAAATAGAACTCAAATTAATATAAATCACGATTTCTCCATGGGAAGTGATTTTATAAAGAACGATACAACCAGGGATTCTGGTTTACTGTTCTTCCAAAAAGTATCCTCTGGATATGACCAACCGGAACACATATCCTCTTATGGGGTTCCCTAAAGTGATAAGGCACTACCATACTAAGGCGAACCAGTGGGGAATCCTCTGTGACAGAGAGAGATGAAATCAACAAACTGAATTTCCTCAGGAGAACCGAATCTGGAGTTCCTTGTCTTCGCTCCGCACCCTAGAATTGTATAGCTGCTTCCTACATTCCTTCCAAGACTTTTCAATAGATAATTCCTTTAAACTCCCTCCTCTTGAAAGTGACCTGCTCCTGATGGGATATGGACTCCATTCTTATGGAAATCCTTGTTGAGCAATATCCGTCGCTGTTCCCAGAAAAAATGTATACCCGATTATTTCAAACCAGTCTCTAGATCTATCCGTAACTTGACCCTCGAGATAGGCGCAAAACAAAGTTTCGGGTATCGCATGGAAGACAATGTTGTTCTCAATCGTCGAGCTCATCTGTATAACATTTTCCTGTCCCCAAAAAGTTATCTCGGGAAGAAACTGAACTCGTGAGGCAACTTCTAACCCAAGGGTGGGAATAGATGGGTCCCCCAGTTGAGACCCTGAGGTCACTGTTGAAGTTTGAGACACCGAAATAATCAGACATTAATGTTAAATCAATGTGACCTTCGCTTATCTCTATCAATTTACTACCAAAAAATGTCATAAGCCAAGGGAACGGTTAACTTAATCGCTTATTATAAAGGTATGTGACTACCCTAAATTCACCGTTTTCGTGAAAGTTTTTGAAATTTCTTTTATGCATTTATTTTATAGCCCATACATTTAAGATTCCCAAAACACTCTATTTTCGTTTCTACGATATTTAGGAGCAAAGTTATAGCATAATTAGTAGGCCGGAAATGGAGTTTACAAAACCGGAAGTAGATCCCAACACAAAATATTTTTAAGATATTGAATTGAAATTTTCAGAACATGTTTTATTTAGTTATATCTGTGTTATGGTTCAAAATCTTATCTCTGTATATATATTAATGTACTTTATTGCTTTTTTAGGGGGGAAAATGATTAATTTTTTAAAATTTTCTGTGCGTTTTTGCATAAAATCTGGCATATTTAAAAAAACTTTCAAAAGTATTACAATTTTTTAAAATTCCTAACACGTATAAAGATGTTATTCACGTACTGTATAAATATTATTTGAATACGTTTATTAGAGTTTTGTGTAACTGCAATTTTTTATCAAAATTTCACTTAAAATAACAATTATTACAGTCGATAAAAGTTTCCAGAAAACAGCAAAAGGTTAAAAATAATCCGAATTAGTTAAACATGAAGCTAAAGAGATCTTGACCTATAAATATGCTGAGTTTAAGAAATGTGCAATCAGTAGAAATTTTTTTTTATACCTCATTAAAATCTTTAAATGCATTTTCTGAAACTATGTTTTTCAATTTTTTGCTTTACGGCAAAGTTCACTACGGGATTTCTTTTTAAGATATTGAATTGAAATTTTCAGAAAATGTTTTATTTAGTTTTAACTCCAGTATAGACTGTAATCTAATCTCTGTGCATATATTTATGTATTTCATTACACTATTTGTGAGAAAATAACATTCGTTTTTTGTAAAAAAGTGAGTTCTTGCATAAAAAATGACATATTTCAAAAACTTTCAAACGTATTACAAATCTGATAGCTCTAAGCACAAATAATGATGTTATTTATGTACTACATGAATATTATTTGAATATATTAATTACAGTTTTCAATACAAAGTTTACCGTAACTGCAATTTTTTACTAAAATTTCACTCAAAACCGCAATACATTCAAAACTATTTTTAATTTTGTGGAAATTGTACTTGATATCCTGGTAGTATGCCCATTTCTAATAAAAAAGTGCTTATATAGTTGAAAATTTATATATTTTAAAAAAATTGCTCCGAAGGTAGTCAAATACATTAGGAGCAGTCAGTAGACTAAAAATCATGAACTTATAGATTTTGAGCTTTTGATATTTCTGAAATCTGTATTTCATTACCTTTCTAGGGATGTAACACATATGCGATATTTTCAATTAGAAGTATGTCAAAATGACTTTAAGAAAATTATCAACTGGCGAGCCACGCTTACTTTTGACAGATATTTGCATTTTAAATATCCTGAAACAATTGCAAAGCCTTCTTTTTATTTATTCATACGCAATTAACTTTAAATAGCAGAATAACTGTACGATTAATTGTAAACGTTTTGAAGCGGGACTTATAGTTAAAACATGTGTTTCAAGTGTCTTAAATTAGAATTATTTAATATTTAGAAAATACTTACTTTGACAGGGTAAGATTTTTTATAAAAATTACTGTTTTCTAAAAATTATATCTTTAAATTTGTGTTTAAAAAGATAACATTTTTCTCTCTAAATTTACTGTATGTGAATAAAAACACTGCAAGTGTACATTATATATTCCTTATACATACTTGTGCATACTGAAGTGATATTTTGAAAAAATATTACAAGAAAACAGTTAGCTACGAGCACATGTTGTGTCAAAAAAGAAGCAAATTTGAATAAATTCAGTGATGATAAGTTTGTTTTTGAAAAAACTAAATTTTTTTGGAAAAATATCACTTAAGTATAAATATAAATGTTTCTTTATTGTACAGATCAGTTTTTAAATTTAAATATTCAAAAGTTTCTGAATGAATGGTACCTACAGATAATTTAGATGTGCAATATCATTTCTCGTTGCAAGAAGCTGGTTACATACATACGAATACAAAAATATCATGTTTGTTGGCGCATGCGCGCCAACGTCATGCGCACTTATGTAAATTATTTAGCTTGCCGCGCTGTGCGGGCAGATGAGAGCCTTCTGTGGGAGAAGCTTGACGAGATTTTCTCTATAACATGCTGCCGTGAGCAATAATAGAATTCTAATATAATTTGAAGCTCACAATTATAAAAATATTTCAAAATTTGCTGCGCCTGTAAACAGCTTATATATGTTGTGTGAATAAATAAAAAGTAAAAAAAAAAGAAGCAAGCGTAGCTGGTCCGTCACTGAAGAGAACAACCAACATACTAAAATAAACAATGTTTAAAAACATAAAAACAATTTTATTTTGGCTGTTTAGAAATCATTTGTCCAGTTTAGAGAAATTTTTGAAATTTAAAAGTTTTAGAAACTTATGTTTGCATGTGAACACACAAAACACTGATGAAAACTTTCGAAATGACGTAAAATCACGTTTTCTCAAATGCACACCAATACCATATAGATAAATTTTTTCACATTATATTTATGATGATATATGGTCTACTTTGATATTTGTAATATATAAATGCTACAAATTCTTTAAAAATTTATACAGATTTTGAGAAAATAGATGTAAATTTTACAAAATAGATCGTTAAACAAAAACTGAAAAATGCTATGTATGTATTTCTGAGAGTATTTTAAAACTTTTTGTTTCCTATTTTACTTAATATACATTGGCATGAGGCTAATGTTTAATAAAATGTGGCAAATACATGTTGTAATTCATAATTTGTGATGAAGTGACATTTCATATGAGAAATGCATTTTTCTCAAAAGGATGTTTTTCAAACTGTGTGTACCTTTTTCTCAGAATTGACTGAAAGGAACCTCATGCAAATTTCAGGGAACATAACTGATATGTAACTATATATACTGAAGTGAGCTTTTTCTAATATTCTCAAAATATTTTCGTAGGTGTCACTTACCGAGAAAAAAAATGATGATTTTCAAAAAATTCATAATGATACTTTTACGTTGCATGATTTTGAAAAACCTTAACAATATATTTAAAAAATCTCACTTCAATATAAATATAAAAGTATAATTAATATACAGACAAAATTTGAAGTTTTTATATTTAACAGTTTCTGAGCAAAAGGTACATAAAAAAGCTGAATTTAACATTAGTGGTATGGGGGTACCGACTACTCTTAAGACATCGTCAGCTTGTCTAGTGCTGTAATTTAATTAACAGCACTAGATAGGCTTGACCGGTTTTACTTGATGAATCGGACTAACAAGGGGACGGAAGGATTAAGGAAATTTATTTGGTGTAATAGTAGTACTCCTTTAGGGTGTTCAACCCTCAATGTATTAGCGCCGGATGGCCAGTCAATTTGGAGGAAAAAAAGCCTGCGAAATTCATGCTTAGCTTTTATACAATCAAGTTTGAAATACCTCCAGTGACGCAATGGCGGGAACTGCCAAGATGCTTGATTTTCTTTGGTGGAAGGACTATTTATAGTGCGTTGAGATCACATGTCTGCCATACCGGGTCGAAGTCTTGGTCTTCATTGGACTAGTCCGGGTGGAGCTGGACTGGTAATTCAAACTGGCTTTATTTGTGCTGGAACTGGATCCATGATCTCCATAAGAGCAGGCTTCAGACGATCAACTGAAATGACACTTTTCTTTCCTTTAATTAAAAGAGTAAAAAGATTATTATGGGAAATTACTTCAAAAGGACCATCATATGGCTGCTGGAGTGGAGATCTGACACTATCTTGTCTAATAAAAACGTGGTTACAGTCGGAAAGAATTTTGTGGATAAAACAGCCAATTACGTGCAATTTTGATTTCATTGATTCCGATCAGGTACGTCTGTCGTTGAAATAGTCGATAAAACCACAGAAATAATTAAAGTTGACCGGCATGTTAGTAGTCGTACCATCGACCAGGAGGTAAAGATAGAACATAGAACAGTTCTAAATCATTTGCACAAAACTGGATTCTAAAAGAAGCTTGATGTTTGGGTGCCACACCAATTTTCAATAAACATGATGGATCAAATTTCCAGCTGCAAGGCCCTAACCAAAAAGAAAAAAAAATCGACCCTTTTCTTAAGCGGATGGTGAATAGGGTTGAGAAATGTATCGTACAACAACGTTGTCCGAAAATGATCGTGGTCAAAGCGCGGTGAAGCAGTTCAAACGGTGGCCAGACCTGGAAGATTCCACTGTGTATTTGGTGAAGCTGTAAATGAATAATAGTCTTTCCATAGGAATAATAGTCTTTCCATATAGGCAAATATTAACTTTGGATTCCTACTGCTAACAATTGAACCGTTTAAAGTTAACAATTCACCAAAAATGGCCTGAATTGGCAAAAAGGATGGACTGTGTTCCATCAGGACAACGTCAGGTCACGCACACATCCATGGAAATTGCCAGAAACTCCAGGAGCTTGATTGGATAGTTTTTATTTATTCACCATATAGTCCAGACCTGGCAACACGTGTTGTCAAGTTTTACTAGCATTAAAAAACTTCCTTGGTGATAAAAAAAATTGGCATGAAGAGAAGATTAACAATCGATTTTTTTTATCACAGAGGTTTTCAAAAATAAGAACCACAACACAGACAATACAACGCACAACACTACACAGACAATACAACGCACAACACTACACAGACAATACAGCACTACACAGACAATACAACACTACACAGACAATACAACACACAACATATAAAGGACAGCACAACACAAACACAAAATAATCGACACAACATAGACAAGTCTAGACAAGACAACACAGAATACACAAAACAACACTTGCAACACGGAATACAGAAAAAACACACCCTAGACCAAACAAAACAACATAGACAATTTAAGAGCAACTCAAGACATGCAACACCAGACTACTTAAGAAATACAACACAGGACTACTCAAGACAGTAAAAATAAAAGACAAGATATTACAGACAAAAAATGCAAGACAAGACTCACAAGAAATATGACAAGACACACAGACCATAATTACTAGACAAGACACACACAGGCAAGAATTACAAGACAAGACACTCACAGACAATCAAGACTGAGATTAACACACAAGACACCTAAAACCACTAGTAAGCAACAAAATCATTTTCACTCGAAAGTTTGAATCTAGAAAACTAATGCATTATATGGAAAATGTTTTAAATAGAATTTACATTATTATAAATTTAATAGATATTCCACCAAGTATATTATCTATATCTCTTAGCTATCATCTTACCACCCTAAAATTCTTACTATGAAATACTTTAGCCGTATATTGAGGATTAAATCTTAAATCGAAATTGTATTATCTAAACTTGCTAAAACGAGAAAATAGTTATAAAAGTTTGAAATATCATTAGCCAGTAGAAACACTTTATAAATGATTCATATGTATTAAAAAACACACATTTAATTCACTCGAAAAATGAATTTTCTAGGTGCAACACAGCAGAAAAGACAACGGTGCACAAAAAAATTTATAGAAACTAACTTTTGAAAGTCAATATAAAATTGGTCAAATGCAACAAGTAACCAAGACTGCTTATTCCATTCATTCCTGCAAGATTTTTTTTAAAAAGTCAATACTTTATTTTGGACAACACAATGATTTCTCACGCAAATATTTTAGATTCTTTTTTTTATCAAGAATACAATATAATAGAAATAAGAACAGTTTTTTCAATGAAACAAACCTCACTTTACGTGCTCTAGATTGACTGTGCCACAGTACTTAACTGAAAAAAAAGAATGATTTTCTTCTTTTTTGCACTGAAAGAAAAGGATACTTACAATTCAATAAATATCAACACAAAAAAATTAAGTTTGTACAACATTAATGTTTAAAGATCATTATAAAAATTGTTGACAGTTTCTTACTACAAGTGGCATCAGATCAAAAGTTTGTTATAGAAAACATAAAACACTAAAAAATGATGTTATTTAGCTCTTTAACTTTAAAATTGAAACCTGAATATTATCCCTAACATCAATAAGGCAGCAAGCTGACTAAATAGTACGTAGCTAAGCGAAGAACAGAAGGAAGTATTTTCCCCTTTGTCTCTTTTTTTCTCTTTAGTCACGGTTCCTCTTTAATTCAAGAAATTTATATATTTGGTTAGATAGCCACATCACACTTTATCCTCTCACACAGCACGTTTAATATTAAAAGCGAGCAACATGTTTGGATCGGATTTTGTAGCTCTTTCAGGGCTGAGGTCTACCGACTTAAGAACTGAAACAATGTCCATTTGTATGGTATCGTCATGCAAGAAAAAAGCTGGTTGTGCATAACAGTATCAAGATTGGAGGCTTGAGAATAGCAAGAACCAAGATTGGAGGCTTGAAAATACCAGAACCGAGGATTGAGAACAGCAATCTGAAGTTCTATTTTTCAATGGTTGTATAGGGAAAAGATGCAGTGGTCAAAAAAGTTATGAACATGTTTGTCCCGCAAATTCCTACTAGTTTGGTCATTTTTCAGAGAGTTAAAGGTTTGAACGAACTATTGATCTTGATGGAAGTGGTTTAAACGCAACCCTTGCTATAAACAGCTTAGAATGAATCTTCGGTTAAAGAAGTTGAATTGTTGAGATCGTGATCGAGCTTAGAAACGACACGTTTCACTCTTGTAGAACACCTCCAGAAAAAAGTGAGCTCTGAAATGGAGAGGTCACAAATGTGAAATCGAGTGCATTCCAGCTCATAAGGTTTTAAGTAATAGGGAGCTACAACACTACTCAAAATAAACTCTAACAATTTCTTTTAGTTCTTAAAAACAGAATATTCCATAGCATTACCATGTGAGCTCGCCAAATAAATAGTACGAAGACCAAGGGCACAACCTGCGAATACCTATTTTGGTTCCACACACATCTCCCACAATATTTCTCCAGAATCGGTAACCTTTATAATTCAATCAAATCCCCACTCATCCAATTATTCCACAAGAAATTGCAACAGGGACAAATTTCTCATCAAAAAGTTGGTATCGTTACAAAACAATGATAAATTATAAGTAGAAAGTATTATCTCACGTATTTTCAATGAAATGATATATATACACAGTGATATATATATACACACACACGTTTACACACCCTGCTCTTGCTCTTTTCAGGGCCATTACTTCACTATTAAAATTATATTTTCTTGCACACCATTTTAACAACCATTCTACAACTTAATAACAGAAAAAATAACTGACTACAAAACGTCATTAATAATTGGAATATTTTTAACATAATTCTCCGTAGGCTCGTATGCATATCCATTCCTTAAGTACTCTTTCCTCGAGGAATGGCAAGGTCCATTTACCGCAAAATAATTAAATAAATAAAGCACTCCTTATACAGGACCTCTGTTTGCTTAACATTTACAAATATATCGATATTTCCCCCAAAAGAGTTATTGATTAAAAATAGTTTCTTCTGTAACATATTACACTATTAAAGGATTCAAGATTTAAAAAAAAAAAACAAGCCAAAAAGATTTATTATTGATCCAACTACTTGAACACAGAATTTATGCAAGCTATACTATCAAGTTAATGAGCCCACAAATCCACAATTCCAAAGACAATATTCAATTTAACCCGACATTACGCGAAGAAATGAAATCTGAAATATTAAATTCTAAAAGGTATTTATACGCTCTTTATAAAAATCCAATAAAACTTCCACTTCTGATGTAAGCAATCTATACATAAATAGCAATGAACAATTTACGGATTTAAAAATACAACTAGGACACTTTTTCATGCTGTGAAGTCGGACGCAGTTCAGAAGTCATCTAAAGCTAAATCCTTGAGAATAGATACCGTTCAAGTTAAAAGCTATGTTTACAAGAGTTACTAGCAAATTATTCGAATGAAATATGTAACAGGAACAGTATGGACATGCACCACTACAAAAAAGAACAACCTAGATCAACTCCCATCAAATAATTCATGAAAGATATACCCTTAATCTCTGAATGAATTCCAAGGCATAATAACCCTCTTATTAAAGATTGCAAAGAATCTTTCACGAACGTTCCCAAATCGCACAAATTATCAAGGAAACGCATTCGCGGAAAATGCAAAAAGAAAAGCATTTCCATTTCAAGAGATAAATGTAGAAAAAAATGAGAGTTTATTCTTAATATCAGATTCACACATTAATGCTTAAAACAAAAAACGGTCTGGATTCAAAATCGTTCAAAAAGCCAGAGTTCCGTAACTTTAAAATTGCCAATAAAAATCCTGAAACTATCTCGACTTCATTGTAATTTAAATAAAGTTTAGTCATTGAGACAAAACCAAAAAAAAAAAAAAAACAAGCTAGAACAGACAAGACACAGAGAAACAGGACAGAACAGAAAACAAGACAACGCAAGACAGGCAAAAGAAGATACACTCAAGCATGGAAAAAACACACACAAAAAGACAGGACAGACAAGAAGACACATGGACAAGAAAAACAGACAATACACTTAAGAAACATTGACAAGAAACACGAAACACTAAAGACAACAGAAATCAGACAAGACAATACACAATAGAAAGACAGACAAGAAACATGCATACTACACTCAAAACAGACAAGACACGCAAGAAAAAAAAATGGCAAAACAAGAAAAGAGACATAGTCAAGGCACCCAAGACAAGGCACACAAGATAGACAAACAATGCATTAAAAAAACATTTACAAGACAATACGAAAAAGAAAGACAGACAAGACACTTAAGACACATGGACTTGACAAACAGTCAGTACACTTAAGAAACATTTACAAGGCACTAAAGGCACAAGGGAAGTCAGACAAGACAATACAAAATAGAAAGACAGACAAGACACAGAAAAAACATGAACACAACATAAAAAAAAAACAGACAACATCTGACACACAGACCAAACACGCAAATAAGACAAACAAGAAATAACAAAACAGTTGAACAAAAAAGACAAGAAAGAACACGCTGACACAAAAGACATGAAACGAATCCTCAATCTATAAATAACGATCAAAGAATTATAGATATGTACCTATAAGAGTATCCCTGGTCGTAACTGATTCCGATTTTTTTTCGGATTTAAAATTTTTTTCAGAAAAAAATGCAAACATTTTTTTTTTGTAACAGTACGGTGATTCACCAAACAATAGAAGCGCTTACCGAACAAAACTAAAATCATATAACTCATATACAGAAGCCCCACACAAAAAAATGATCGGCAGATCCAGTATCTTGCCTTACTGGAGCCCCAGTATGAATGTCGTTTTTCGTAAAGATACAGGGGAAAAATAACGATGATGGCCCTTTTCAATAATTAAAATACATTTCTTCTAGAATTACTTTTCAAGATATGAATGCAAAGTTTTGTCTAGATAAATTAACCAATTGTCCATCAAAATCACCCAAACATACAAATCTCTCAAGCAATTCGGGCTCAAACATATTCTTACATAAAATGACGGTGAAAAACTAATAATTAATTCCCTTGAGCAGAACTGCTAAAATGCTGACTGAAATCTTAATGCTTAAAATGCAGAAAATTATAAGCGAAATACGTGTAAATTAAGATCAATTTTGTTTTTCTGAGAAGTTAAGGTTGCTTCTTATCAGTTAAACTACAATATATTGCTAAACAATGAAAAGCTGAGAATTTGAAGTGGCCACTGTAGCCTAATGGTCAAGGTAATGGACTTGTGGCCGGCGTATCATGAGTTCCAGAATCATACCGCTATGCAGAGGCGACCAATGCACGTTAAATATGTCGAGGCTCAAATGTCCTCTCGCTGATGTCGTGCGGAATTTAGTAGAGTGGGTAGCAGATCAGGTGTGTCGTCCTGATCAATTGACCAAGGTTCAAAATTAAGAGTTGCTTTCCCAAAAGCCCTCGAGTAGCTGGATAATACGGCGAGTTAATATTCACTCGCCTACCCGAGAACTGCAAAATTGTGAAGTATTAGCTAGATTGTGCTGATGATTACAAGCAACAACCAAAGCACATATTTTGTATTAAGCATCACTAGTAAAAAAAAAAAGCATCGATCTAAATCCAAAGAGTACAGTTTTCAAATCTAGTTGAACAAAAATATCGCCCACAAAATATACTTGTAAAGAATCCCCGATATTCTACTTTTTATGAATGTGGGAGTTTGTGAGACATAATATAAGGTAACTATTTTACAAATATGCACGTACCATGATGCTTAGTTGTTTGTAATGTAAATTGTGAGAGAAATTCTAGAGGAGTTTTTTTTTATTTTTTTTTTTATTTTGGCGTTCAAAGAAATACTCTAGACACATTCTCTACTCACACATTTCTTGTATAGGATACACAAGTTCTCGAAATCTTTTTGCGTTCACTTAAAATTTTTCAAAAGGAAAAGAACTTTAATTTCAGTCCTCACTGGTCAGCTTCTTTTAAAAGCGTATCCGCCACCCAACCCTTTTACCTAATTTTTATATAAACTTATTTAAAAAACTAAGAAAAGTGAAATTTTCGAATAAGACTGCCAACTGTTTATTTCACTTCTCTGGAGAGCAAAAATAACTTTTTCCAATAGAATTGGAAAAATAACAGTTCGATAATTCAAGTAAAAACGTTCATTTGACGAAAAATTATAATTAAAATTAAACATTTAATTTCATTTGTTATATGCAAGTTTTATAGGTTGTTTCAGGAAGTACAAAAAATAGGGATTTTCTTTCTTCTAGACCAGGGGTGGCGAATCTTTATAGATCAATGTGCAATTTTTTCTAAAGAAGTGTTTAATGAGATATAGACGTGCCGTCAAAGAATTTTGACTTGTGATATATTATTGGGAAAATAATAAACTAAATACTGACAACACAAAATCCTATTTACTACGAAAAAATACCTTTTGCACTGTATAGTTGTAACTGTTTTATTTTACGTGTAATTCAAATTAAAATAACATTAGTGTGACTTCTGTTGTTGTAGATTGGATGACATATATTAGGATTGTAAGATGTTACTTTTTGTAGAATACATGCTGAATTTGAGTCAACAGCCAAGTGGTTTCTAAGAAATTAATTATTTTTGTTGTGGTTCACTTTTTTTGACAACAGGGTTTGTGATTTGTTTCAGAATACCGTTTTACTGACGATGTTCTGCATACCACCAGCGTTTCTCAAACTGAGGGGTGCGCCCTCTGGGGTGGCCACGGTAGCCAAGTGGTCTAGGCATTGGATCATGGCTAGCGTGTCATGAGTTCGATCCCAGTACCACTGAAGACCCGCCGTGTAGGGAGCGATGCACGTTAAATCTGTCGAGAGCTCAAACGTCCTCCCGTTGGTGTGGTGTGGTAGTTAGGAGAGGGGGGTGCCAGCTCAGGTGTCGTCCGCGTCACTTGACCATGGTTCAAAATTACGCGGACCGTCGCCAAAAGCCCTCGTGTTGCTGAACAGTGCGACGTTAATATTCACTAACTCACTCACGCGCCCCCTGGGGGGGGGGTAATAACCCTACAAGGGGAGCGCAAGTATATCGCAAAGTCAAAAATAAAAGATTATTTAAAAAATTATTAATTTACTGAAAGTAAGCAAGACAAAATATATTCTGATATAATAAATAAGAAAACACACATTTACACTAATATAATAAACTTATAAATTCATCAGTACTGTACAATGTATTTGATAATAAATTAAACAAACGTAAACGAAGAGCAAGTCAACACTTACTCCCATGAGATTGTCATATATAAAAATTATATTCAAAATTTTAAATTTATCTTGATAATTTGTGAGGTAATCATGTTAATTATTACGCCATTATTAAATATTCTATGAGTGAGATACGTTTACATCCATTTCAGAAGGAGAAAATCCTAAGTATATTTATTCCGCTCACTCCGTTCCTATATTATTATTTCCCCAGCTGGTTCTAAGGCAACTCATTTAATCCATCATCTTATTTTTTCATTGCCAGATACAACAGGATAAAAGACTACTAATCTGAACTTAAAAATACAGACATAAATTGTTTCTCTGACAAATAAAACTAAATACACTACTCCCAACGAAGTTTCGTTGAAAGAGAAACAATATACCCAAGCTCATCTGTCTTCCTTCATCCATCAACACCTGTTTCTACACGGTTTTTAAGTAAAGTCGTATTGAAGCTTTAGTATCAAATTACATTATTATTGCATTCAATATAATGTCATTGTATGGGGAGGGGGAGTGCGATGAAAATTATGATAGGAAATTGGGTCGCAAATACTGAAAGTTTGAGAAGCTCTGGCATACCACTATTCTAGAACGTAGAACACGCACAACTTAGTCGCTTTTACTAATAATGCCATGTTTCTCGGTCCACCCAATTTGAAATTTTCTGTTACACTTACTATCGTGCACCATTTGTTGTTGTTGTTGTTGAACTAGCCATGTTAAATATTATAAATGTAACACAGATTAAAATACGGTTGTGTCAATGGAATTGACTATGCTATGCGTAGACAAAATTTACATCATAAGAAATTGTAGTCTACGACGTAACTAAGGCAAGACAGTAACAAACCAGTGTGCTCCCTGCCACCCCGCAACCGATCTCTCGCGTTTGTTCGTAATACTTCATAACGAACTTCGAAATTTTTGAAATAAAATGCAAACCATTTTGATCACTGACGTGCCAATAGTATTGAGTCGCGTGGCATTTGTGGCACGCGTGCCACTGGTTTCCCATCCTTGTTCTAGACATAATAGAAGAATCGAAGCTCTTGTACAGGGGTCGGCAACCTACAGAAGGTGTGCAATAAGGAGCACATGAAGCGATTTTCATTGGCATACTACATCACTCTACAAAGTTATTACATAAACTTAATTTGCTAAGTCTCACCTCTAACACCTCACACATTTTTATTTAACTTATATTTCTTACTCAATTACTGATCATAAGCCGATTCTGCTAAATCTGCTCGCGGGTAGTTTGTACAATTTATGTAAAATACTATTCTGTGTTGAAATGTAATTCATTCTTAGCGTTAAACATTTCATTCAAATCGAAGCGATTGGTTAACACTTGTAAAATTAGACATCCCTCATTGCTACGCCTTTGAAAAAATCAGAATTATTGAAAGCAAAATTTATAAAATTATGGAAATATCTGAAAGATAATTCTACTGATAAATCAACAACTAT